>JAMKCH010006056.1:0-86181 GCA_023653785.1 Ophioderma brevispina
CAGCATCAAGAAATAGAAGAAAGACAAAAATCCAACAAAATGCTTTGTGATATCAGGCAAACAAAAATGTCCCAGTTGAATTAGAGAACTTTTTATCATCATTCATCAGCGAAACCGCTTCAGGCAGTTCTATTTGATTAGCGCAGAACCAATAACCAAAGCAAAAACCCTCTATCCCTGGTATACCTTTTAGTCACTGTTAAAATGACCTATTTCCATAAGGCTATCATGATGTGACACAGATGTCTTTGTGTGTCTCTTATACCACAACACAGTTAATTGGACACATCTTGGCCTCAAAGAGTTCTTGCTTGTTTCGCAAACTCATTGAGTGAAAAGATCGGTATGACCACTCGACCGTATCTGCATGGCGCGGGGAGACAAGCTTATAGCGAGTACAAAATTGCAGCCCTAACGCTACCTGCATGACCTGCAACAAGAAATTCTTCTCTGATCAAGAATTTATCGTGTACCATAACAGAAAGTACATCATGGTTGGAGGGAAACTTCTTGGTCAAGTGCCCCAAACCATCACAGACGAAGACGTTTGGGGGATGACCCGAGTTTTGCTGGCATTTGATAGCAATGACCACAGGTGAACTTTGAGAGAACAGCTTAAATCTCAACCATAATAATAAAAAGAAAAAAAACATTACTACCAACAGCAACTGTGGGTCCAGTGCTAATTTAAGAGATGCACCCATAATTATTAATTCCTAATCTTATGGTTTGAAACTGGGCAATTTGCTAGTCACTGAGATTGTGATCTCAAAACCCAAGGCCTGCAAGATCCCTGCAAATGTGGCAAATATTCTACTAGACTGTGTGTTCTGATGCAGGATGGCTATGATAAGTGTGGCAAGTACTACAAGTAAGCCATGTGATTGTTGTAAAACCTATACTGAATGACCATTGCCTGATATCCTGGACTCGGTTATAATTATGAGCACTGCCTGATATACATGGATCGTTATGAACCTGTCTGATACCCCGACTAAGTTATATTAACACTGATTTACAGGGGAACCCTGAATTGGCACACAATCTGTTTCTGTGCCCGTGGTAGATTTTGTGGGGTACACATTCTAGTTTTGTTCCTTGATTCATATTAGCCTAGAAAAGAGAGAAAGGGGCCTGGCTAGACACGTACTGTCAAGCAACAATAAAGGATAACCCCAACTGTTTTCCGACAAGTTGTCTATCTTATATCTTTACTATATACCATGGCATTTCTATTGGTGTTTTCACTTTTCAGTAAGCCTTAAATCGATCGCATTTTGAATTTTAAGTCTCATTCACAATGTGAACTGTCAATATACTTGTATGTGTCAATTGAGATATTATTAATTAAATTGATTGATCCACTGGTCCATGCTGGATTGATTTTATGGCAACTAAGAGTCAATCTATTGCCAATTTTGTAGCTTTGTTGAAATGTTTTTGGCGGCCATTTTTGGCTGTCATCTTGGAATTTGAAACAGGTTAACAATATTAAAATAAAATGTTTATGATCTCTGTGTTTGCTTTTATCTTAATATACCATTGTATTGACAAAAAGACAATTATTTTCGTTTGTTCTAAGCGACCTTATAATCCTAGTAGGCTATTTTGATTATTTTTTGGCGGCCATTTTGAATTTGGCGAAAATCAGGTCTTTCGCCCCGGATATCATTTTGGCACATATCACAAGTTGTGCCTTAGGGTTCATATTAGTCTAAACTGTTGAGTTATCCTCTCCTAAATTGAGTGCATACAAATCTTAGCTACTCCTCTACTAATAAAGGTAGAGTCATAGGTTTTTAAGATAACCCCACTAATCAAGTAATCCCGCAGACCCATTTTACCAAAATGATGACTGGTACCACAAGACTGCAAGGAAAAACAGAATAGCAAATACATATTGATTTGCAATCAACGTTTACTTTGCCCAATTCTTGTAGAACAACTTCTGCATGATTTACTGGCAATGACTCATTACTAATTATTACTTAACTGATAATGATAAAACATTAATTTTTGGTGGATAAAAATAAATGTTTCAAGACGATATAAAATTATGACTAAGTCATCCACAACTCCACATTACATAACATGATAAATGCGTCGGGCTGTAACTTGCTTGTTTACGAAATATGTTAGTCTCAACTTTATGAAAGTAAAACCTCAAAACAAAAACAACACAAGACTCATAACCATATCAGTAGATCATTCTGTCAGTAAATTTTGATTAAGATAACCTTTGTGTGCTTGTCACACATGATGATGAATGGTTAGCTCTAATCCAATGCTGTTTATTTGGGACAATACTAAAACGAAGAGTTTGTTGACCATACATTCCTAATTCCATTCTTTAAAGTGTGTTTAAAATGCATGGGTTTTTTTATCTGGTATTTACCAAGGTTAACTTCTATTTTAATACTGTTGCAGCAGCTGTCCTTTAAAAAAGGAAAATTGGTGGTTGGACTTAGAGATTCATATTGGTGGTTCTGGGCGCAAAATGTAGTGCCGTATTTGTAGTTATTTGTAAGTCAATTCAGCCATTTCTTGACCATGGAGAGCCGTTTTGAGGTGGATTTTGGTACTTTATGGTATTTAGAAAAAAAGAGCCCTATACCCCTCCAAAGGGGTCAATATTAATTGATCAATAAGTCCATAAAGTCATAAGTCAGTCATATTAATTGATTGTTTTTTTGCGCCAGTCTGGTTGCACTACTCTTCTCCTCTTCAAACTTGTGATTAATTTCACTATTTCTACTTTGATGATTGACTATATCTATATCATCTGAAAGATTGAACTTTGTGATCAATCTGGACTACTTCATTTGGACTGTTCTTGGCATGGATTTTGCTAAATTTGGTTCAACCAAATTCTTGGTTGAAAAGCTACAAACTACCCATAGAGGCGGAGGACAGAGAAGAAGAGGGGATGGGTGAGAGGAGAGAGCGCGTAGGATCAAAAGGAGAGAGCGGTAGTGGGGAGTTGTTCTTATGGTGTTGTTCCTCTTTCGCATCTGGTTGAAAAACCATTCACACTTGGATACACATGGCCTGGTTTGCATTGTGGATTTTCTATCAACTTGTGTATTCAAGCTGACCTGATCATCATGGCTCCATTGATCGTCCTCTCAAGACTGGACTTATTGGGATTATGCATCAAGGTGTAAAGTAACCCCTTTCCACATATTAGACCTTGAAAGAGCTTCATATTTGTGGTGTCCAAAAACAAAAAATCACACGATGTCAACATAGGTGACAATACAACTAATCTCATCCAACGAATCACTCACTACTACCAGTGACAAACTAAATGTACTGATCAGCTTACCACCAACACCACCTTCCCCACATCAGCATCTTGTAATATGACAATCTGAATCTAAGCTTATGGAATGCTCAGTCAGTCAGCAACACACTGACGATATTTTGTATGTTGATTACCCTGACACTGATTTCTCTGCTTGACAAGAGACAGATGCGTCTTACGACCCTTTTTAGCAAGTAATGTCACTCCTGGTTAGGCTTTTATCAAATTCCCCCCTATTGTCTGGTTATCATCATGGAGGTATTGGCATCCTTTATAAAGCTCAACTTAGTCTCAGTCATTTGACAAACTCAGACTTGCCTGTTTTTCAACATTTCATATGTGTTGTACCAACATATCCCGTCTTTTTACATTATCACTGTATATCGACCTCCCCCCTCCTCGTAAAAAAAACTTAAATGGTCATCTTTTCCTCACTGAAATGGTGGAATTCATCGATTGGTTGGACTTACTACCCGGGAAATTCTCCTTGTTGGAGACCTCAATGTTCACTTTGCTCTCCCTACTAATAGTGAGTGGAAACAAGTCTCTACTTTTTGGTCATAGTTGGTAATGGGCCAACATGTTTCACAGCCCACCCATAGATGTGGCCACATCCTCGCTGTCGTGTTACAAGAACTATGATAATCTGATTCGGGATATAAATGTTGATAGTGATACTTTCACAACGTCACCACTCCATGGTCAATTGTTCCATCAACTTTAGCCAAACCCATGGCTTCTGTCTTATACTCGCATCTTCCCATTAATAACCTGATGCGCTCGCGGTCGTTTCTGAAAGATCTCCTCCGCTAAAATGTCTTCCATTTCTCAGAATGACTACTCCAGTGTAATGAACTTACTCAATGACTATAACCTGCTGCCCTTGAAGTTTTTAAACTTCCATGCCCCTCCCAACACTAGATATCAGCCCTGGCTACCACCCGGGTGGTATGGAGACCCTCCCGTAAATAAAGCAATTAGAGAACGCAGGCGTTGCGACCGGAAGTTGCGCAAAACACATCTGCTTAGTCTCCTTGATAAATTCTTTCATCAAGGCAATCTGTCAAGGGGTAGTTTCTGAATCGAAATTTGTCATATATAAAGGCGACAAGTTGATAAAACTCAACTGGTTTGTGTTAAGGATATAATGTAGTTAAGGAACTCCTCATCAGAATTTGCAACCCAATCCCAGATACTGATTGTCCCTCTGACCTTGCCAAGATCATGAATACGGAAAGTATTTATTGGCAAGGTAAATAAATCCGTCCATGAGGTTGATAATTTGGTACTGATTAATTCTGAAAATGTTTTCAAGTGTAAATCCAATGTTATCTACTACTGTGAGCTCTGATATTTCATTTAATCAGTTTGGTTATGTGTCTGAGGATGATCTGCTGAAGGTTATCACAAAATTCCCCAACAAATCCTGGCCCTTGATGTATCACTACATGGCTCTTAAGAAACATATTCATTTCTTACTCCCTACCATCACAAGAATTGTTAATGTTTCTTTGTCCACTGGACATTCCCACAAGATCTGCCGCAGGGCTATAATCATCACCCGTATTGAAGAAACCATCGCTCAACAATAATGACGAAAGAATTCCGCCCTTTTGCGAAACCCCCTTTCCACATCAAAGGTCTTGAAAATGTGTTGTTTTCCAACTACGACCATATTAGTAACATAATCTCGCAGAACCCATGCAATCAGCTTACAGAGCCCTCACAGCACAGAAGACCGCCATTGCCATGTTTCCATGACAAATTTCTTGTGGCTCTTAAACCAACAAGGCGTGCTGCTCGTTATGCTTGTCCTCTCTGCAGCATTCGACACTGTCCGATTGGAAGTTCTGCGGCATAGAGTTGCTGATGAATTTGCATCTGGTATTGCACAGAAGTGGCTTTCTTCATATCTTAAAAAAGGCCCCCCGACTCTGCGTGTTAAGGTGGGGGGTACCTACTCCAATGACATCTTGCTTGAACCGGCTGCCTCAAGGTTCAGTCATTGGCCCAGTAGCCTTTGTTTTCCTATACTCACACAGTTGGCCGTATCATTCGCCATCACCAACTGTTTATATCATATTTTATGCAGATGATATTCAACTCTATTTACCTGTTAATCCAACAATTCCTGGCAATGTGTCATGTGCACTCTTTAAAATTTCTCAATGTGTCAAAGATATTAAAAGATGGATGATACAACACATTGAAGTTAAACCCCGACCAAACAAATTCTTTGTTATTTCTTCATCATACCACAACCAGTTACAAGATGCTCAACTTCCCACATTGGTGGATGAAATTATTCGCTCAATCTTCCTCTGTGCGTAACTTAGGTTTTGTCTTTGATTAAAACATATCCCAACATATTACCAATCTTTGTAAAACCATCAACTGGCAAATTCGCATTTTATAGCAGAAGTCGCAAATTTATTGATAAGGAAACATGCGCCAACATTGTAAGAGTCATATTGTGTCATCTGCCTTGATTACTGTAACGTTCTATTTAACAATATTGCGCAGAAGGACATTGGTCGGCTACAGCGGCTTCAAAACAAATGTGCACGCCGTGGTTTTGTTGCCACCAAGACGTTCTTCCATTAGTCCCTTGCTTAAGATCTCACGCTGCGCATCAAGGATCGCATAAATTCCAAAACTCGTCTGTATGTTTTCTAAATCCTAATGGGCTCTGTCCCCGTACATGTTGAGAGTCGTTACCGTTAATAGACCAAACAATGCTCTTTACCACACTTTCGGATCACGGCTTAACCCATGGTTCCAAAGACACACAAGTGTGCCGGTGATATGGCTTTTTCGTAGCTGCTCCACATGGAACATGATCCCTCATAGCCGCTCTGGCACCCACAGTCAACATCTCAAATCAACTCTCAAATCTTATCTTTTTCTCTTGAATTGGTTTTGCTTGTTTTTTGTTTGGTTTCATGTGTTGCGCTTTGTATACCGTCGGCAAAGGCGCATTATTAATGCCGTTATTCTATTATATTAAAGGTGGTGGGCTAACTCCAGTGACAGCAAAATCCAAAATGGCCGCTGGCGGCACTTGGCATTTGGAAGTTACATCACTTCTGAACCTATCAACCTGGAGACATGATTGAGGGGTCAGTTCTGAATATTTGATGATCAAGAATCCATTCCAGAGGTTATGTTTTTCATTTAGAGAGGTCATCTTCAACGAAAATTCAAGACGGGGGGGCCGCCATCCCCCATGTTGAAATATTTTCATGTTTTGTATCTTTTGAATCTTTTGACTTATCTGTAGATACACAATTGAAGTGTTGTTCTTGGCGAATTTCTTTCTGGCTATAATATATGTCTGGGTTAGTTTGGCTATCAAAAGTTAATCTTTTAACTTGAAAAATTCCAAATTGCCGCCAACACGATATGGACCAAATTGAAAAATTGGATTCGCGTTATGAAAACGAAATGACTTAGACATGCGGGTAACGGGTCCGTTTTTACTGTGTTGTCCAATGGAGAAAATCACACTCAAAAGGGTTATTGTGTTTTAATTCGTAAGTCATTTTATCTCAAATCCAGATAGCTGCCGTTGAAATCAGTCGGTCAATTTCCACCCTGAAAGTATGGTAGCTATAACCCTAACCACCCCACACACTTGTTCATTGTAATCAATGTTTGATCATCAACGAATTCTCTAGCGTAGGCGTTTCCTTTTATTTCCTCTTTTCTATTTTCCTCCCCCCGGCGGGTTCGGGGGTAAGAATTGGCCCGACGTATTCCCCTGCATGTCGTAAAAGGCAACTAATGGGGGCCCCCGCGGGTTCGGGGTTAAGAATTGACCCGATGTGCTTCCCTGCATGTCCTATAGGCGACTAAATGGGCAACTCGTCTGTTTTTTTGAACAGGCGGGTTGTATTTAAATTTAGGATTATGTAGTATTGTATAAAGCTTTCTACTGTGATAATTGTATTATTAAGATGTAATATGGTCTATTGTATATAACTTGTATGTAGTTTTAAAATCTTTATCAGTTCCAACATGAAACCATACTATTTATCAATTGTTTGTGTACATATGTAAGACCACTTATTTAATCTGTAAAATAGTGCTTTAATGTTTCAATACTGTATGTATTGATTTATCTTGTCTTGTAGTTTGAAGTTTGTTCTGATACATGGATGGGGATGAAAAAAAAAACAAAAACAAACAAAAAAAAAAAAAAAACTTTGGTTCCCCATTGTTTCAGTTTGGGTTTTTTTTTGATGGTATATCGTAATTATAATTTGGAACAGTGAATTTGTGAAAGCTGTGTTTCTCTATGTGTATTGTTTCAATTGGGATATCTTTATTTTATTACATGGATGGGTGATGAGTCTGGGTCATCAGTGTATGATGTGATCTATTTACAATTGTGTATCAAAATTGAATGTTGGGACTAAATGTACTTTGGTGTAGTTTTATAAGGTTTTGATGTTGTTTTTTATATCCTAATGACACGATATAACCCAATTGGGTTGAGTTGTCGTTAAAACGTTTAATACTCACTCACTCTTTTCTATTTGTGATGGTATAATGCATATGTCTTGTGTTGTATGTATGTGTGTAGGGATGTGTGTGTGTAACGTGTGTGTATGTGTGCGGTCATGTGTGTGCGCGTGCAAATTGTGTGTGTGCAGTGTGTGTGGGGTGTGTGGTGTGCATGTGTGGGCATGTGTTTGCAGTGTGGTATGTGCATGGGTGGGGTGTCCATTGTGTGGGCGTCCGTGTACGCATGTGCCCGTGTGGTGTAAATCATGGATCTTACAAAATTACATTATGTATTATACAAAAATCTAACAAAATTACACAATAGCACACCAGCTGTGACATTTTGTGAGATTTTGTGAGAAGATTTCAATAGCGTTTAGGATTAAATGTTGTTTAAAGTTTATGTTTACTTAAAAAATACTATCAAAAATATAGTATTGATTAACTGGTTTTTGCCATAACAATTAGAATGTTGATTCTTTCGTGATTGTGTTATTGGTGTTACCTTGTTATACTTTTGACACCATTTTATTAACCTTTCTTTCTCTATAATAAGTCAAGTTTTCTTTTGGGTGTTAACTTGTTTCACAGGTGTGGTTTATTCCGTCCCCTCGTGTGATTGACAGTAGTGTGGGCATCGTTTTTGTGTTGTGTTTTTTTTTGGTTCTTTTTTTACACTTTTTTGACATGTTTCTTTATAACTCAAGGTTTATAAATCAGAGTTTTTGTGTGTTAACGTGGAAACGGGGATTGGTAAATTGTGCTCTGTAAGTTTTATAAATAATAATATTATGACAAATCGTAAAGAGTTTGTAGTTTATTCATTCATAAAAAACCTGGCATGCGAACCAGTATATGAATTATTCATGAGCGTCATTGGCGCGGTGGTGGATGGGCCGATATTTTATAGCCATTAAGAGCACGGCCCACGCGTGATCAATCTTTGCCGATTCAAGCATGAAGTTTTGGGTTTATCATCATAGTCCATTAAGTATTTTTTTTTTTTTCCTTTTGGGGGGGGGGGGGGGGACCCCCCATCAACAGGTGGAGGACCGCTAAGGATGTGTAGAAATGAGACACAATCCACCATTTACGAAGAAGAAAGGAAATACATGGAACGCGGCAATTGTTTGATTGTGTAGCAGTTATAATAGCAAGCGACATCTTCGTTAATTGGCGATGTTTACGTATGTTAGAGAAGGACGGCGACGAGGATGTAAGGGGGGTATTTCGTTTCATTTTGTTGTTCAAATGTATCAAATTTGTCTGAATTTGTTTTACATGCTTACTTTTATACGGAAGTCGTGCAAATCTGGGCCTTGTAAAGTCCGCTTTAGACATATTTTGTTGCTAATCGAATGTGATGTCAAGTTCATTGATTATTTATTTGATTGGTAAATGTAAATATGAAAATGCCGGTATTTTGAACAATTGTAGTCATGACTGTCAGGCAGAGAAGAAGCGAAGATTGAGTCAGAATTCTTCCATTAAACTATACATTTTTCATGATCAAATTAGTATCTACATTTATTTTCCAAATAGGTATTCATGCAATTTCCACAATATGGGGGATGATTTGGTATACCTCTCGTCTACTAGATCGTCTTAGGTTGTGCGCTGAAACAGAGAAAGCGATTCGATAACTTGACAAAATTTCGTGTGTCGCGTATAAGCCATGGTCTGGCACAGTGAGCGAAAACTCGTTTATGTAATCGCAAGTACTGTGGTGTTGTCGTTTGCTGAAAATTTTTTTTTTTTCCAAAAAGTATGAGTACTGCGGATGTTTCACTCCAAATTTGAAGTAGTAAATATTGCTTTACATCAAACAAATAGTTATGAGTTAAAACCGCAGAGGGTGTAGATCGTTTTTGAATGTTTGCTTTTCAATGTAGAAAACCTTGTGATTATGCTAGCTGGGCGAGATAGAAAATTCAGGTCAATTTTTGTTCTTGTACGGCCAAACAGTGCGTGTAAATTTGTACTAGTATATTGTAGTACTGCGTGGATTGAGTAGAGCCACCATTTTTGTCTTTCTTCATTGCTTGGGCTTCCTGCGCAAGCGCGGTGGTAGCCGTTCATCGATTGATTAATACAACGAGGGATGCCCGTTCGTGCAAATGATAGACTGGCGGGTATTTATATTTAAATTGATTCAAATTGCGCGGTTGCAAATATACTGGCGCATTTAGGAACTCATTGGAGATTTTATGGAGATAATTTACAAGGTTGATAGTGAGCTTATTCAAATTCGTTTGTCATTAATTAATCGCGTGATACATGCTGGTGGCGCAGAATTGTATTGTATAGTTTGGGAGATAACTTGACAAGACATTAAGTTTTTGCTGTATTGTATTGAAGCCGAAGAAGCCTTGGTCATAACACAATTTTTCATGACATGAAAATGATGACAGGTGCAAAATTCTGTTGTAATGGTTGGGATGAACATGGCATAAATATTATGCAAACACAAAAAGTTTTTGTGTAATTAAAATGATGATACAGTGTGAGGATAGATTGTATATTTCAGTGTTTTTATACAAATCTATATTGGATCTGTACAGGTTCTATTCCCACGTGTTTTAAGTGGGGTCAAATATCAGGCAGTTGGGCGAAGTGCCAACAGTGCCGGTGGTAGCCCCATATTCAGACATATTGACAATTTCTTGACAGCTGACATCAATTACGATGGTCGAACTATTTCGGGGTACTACATACAGTAAACTTTGAACAAGAGTATAGTGAAACTGAGTTGACTTTAAGACACCAGTATATTGTATACCATCAGATTTTTTCAATAAAAGTCACCCACACTATAGCATTTTTTTTGTTTGGAAAATGTTATTATCTCCCAATTCTTGGCTATTTTCGGATGGGGATTTTTGTTTTTTTTGTTTTTTTTTAAATAAAAATTTTGTTTTAAATAATTCTGCCATTGCGCGGGACATACATTGGTGCCCAGCAACCCAAAATGTTTTCTTGTATTTTTAGTAACTGTTAGGCTGGCTGTAAACTCACATCATAAGCGAATATGGTGGCCCGGAACGTAGGGGGGTTTGGTGTGAGAAAATAAAATAATACAGCCATTTAAACTTAGGTATTATTATGTACTAACCCACATTTATTTCGCAAGACAGAAGAGGTTTAAGATGAGATTTTGGTGGGTTCCATACCAAACATGTTGTCACCTTTATCCCATTTTTTATTGTACAAATTTAAAATGTGTTAAATGTTTTTCCAATTAGTCACAAAATTAAAATGGGCTCACATCCAATTGGTGTCATTTTTTCAAATTAAAATGGGTCACATGTCTACTATTTTTGTCACAATAAGTCACAATGATAATGTTCACATAGTCTTTATTTCAAATTTATTTTCAATGTCACCATAATGTCACCATAGTAGATAACCATGCATGCGAAAGGCAGGCACCACTGGAGTGCGCGGCGTCTTGTTGGAGGTGGGGCTTAGCCTTCAATAAATAAGAACAAGTGAAAATGAATAGTAGTGTGCATTTTGCATGCATAAAAGGCAGTACCTCACTGTAGTAGATGCTCGGCCGTCTGGTGGAGGGGGGTGAGGGCTTAGCCTTCAATAAAGAATAACAATGTGGACAATGAATATAGGGACAAATGCATGCCAAAAAAGAGGGGAGGCACCTAACGGTAGTGATCGGCGTCTTGGTGGTGGGGGTGAGGCTTATCCTTCACTTAAATAATACTAAGTGACAATGAATATTATTTGACAATGCATGCAAAATGCAGGCACCTCACTGTCGTCTCGGCGTCTTGTGGAGGGGAGGGCTAGCCTTCAATAACTAAAACAAGGGACAATGGAGGATTAGTGACAATGATGCAAAAAGGCAGACAGGACACCTCACTTTAGTGCTTGCTCGGCGTTTGTTGGAGGTGAGGGCTTAGCTTCAATAAATAATAAACAAGTGACAATGGGAAGATTATGTTGAACATGCATGCAAAAAAGGCAGGAACCTTAACTGTAGTGCTCGGGGTCTTGTTGGAGGTGGAGGGCGTAGCATTCAATAAATAATAAACAAAGTGACAATGAAATTATTGACAACATGAATAAAGGGCAGGCACCGCACGGTAGTGCTCGGCGTCGTGGAGGTGGGGCTTAGCCTTCAATAAATTAATAACAAGCAATAAAATTATGTGACAATGCATGCAAAAAGGCAGGCCACCTCACTTTAGTGCTCGGCGTCTTTTGTTGGAGGTGAGGGCTAGGCCTTCCCATAAATAAATAACAAGTACTGACAAAATGAATATTTATGTTGACAATGTATGCACAAAAAGAGGAGGCACTCACTGTAGTGCTCTCGGCCGTCTTGCTGGGAGGTGAGGGCTTAGCCTTCCAAAAATAATAACAAGTGACCATGATATTATTGACAAGGCATGCAAAAAAGGCAGGCCACCTACACTGTTAGTGATCGACGTTCTTGTTTGGTAGTGTGACCTGGTGAGCGCTTTAGCCTTCAATAAATATAAAAAAACTTTTTATTTGCTTTTTAACAATGCATTGCAAAAAAGGTCAGGCCACCTCACTTTAGTAGTGCTCGGCCGTCTTGTTGGCTGTGGTGAGGGCTGAGCTTCAAAAATAATAACAAGTGACCATGAATATTATGTGACAATGCATGCCAAAAAAAAAAAGAGAGGCACCTCACTGTAGTGCCGGCGTCTTGTGGATTTTGGGGCGGTGAAGGGCTAGCCTTCAATTAAATAATAACAGTGACAAGCCATATAGGTTACAATGCTGAAAAAAAGGAAGGAACATCATTTAGTGACTCGGCCCGTCTTGTTGGAGGGTGAGGACTAGCCTTCAATAAATACAACAAAAGTGACAATGAATATTCTGTGCAAGCTGCAAAAAGAGAGGCACCCACTGTAGGCTCGGCCGTTTGTTGGGGGTGGGGCTTTATCCTTCAATAAATAAATAACAGCCATGAATATTATTGACAATGCATGCAAAAAAGGCAAGGCACCTCACTGTAGTGCTAGGCGGTCTGGTTGGATGGTGAGGGCTTAGCCTTTAATATAAATAATAACAAGGGACAATGAATTATTTATGTGGACATGCAGCAAAAAGGCAGGCAACCTCACTTTAGTGCTCGGCCGGCTTGTTGGAGGTGCGGGCTTAGCCTTAATAAAAATAATAACAAGGTGATAATGAATATTATGTGACAATGCCTGCAAAAAGGAAGGCACCTCAATGGTAGTGCTCGGCGTATTGTTGAGGTGAGGGCTTGGCCTGCAATAAATAATAATAAGTGACAGTGAATATTAATTTCGACAACGTTGCAAAAAGGCAAGGCCTCGGCCTATGTTTCTTGATATCTTGTTAGGGGGCCAAGCCCCTGTGTCGTGATATCTTGTTGGAGGTGAGGGTTAGCCTTCAATAAATAATAAAAAGTGACAATAAATATAATGTGACCACGCATGCAAAAAAGGCAAGCGCCTCGCCTATGTGTCTTGATATCTTGTAAGGGGAAAAGCTCCTGTGTCCTGATATCTTGTTGAGGTGAAGGCTTAGCCTTCAATAAAAGAAACATCAAATGACAATAAATATAGTAACAACGCCATGCGCGAAAGGCGCCAAGCGCATAGCCTATGTTTCTTTGATTATCTGGTAGGGGGCACGCCCACTGTGTCCTTGATATTTGTGGGAGGTGCGGGCTTAGCCTTCAATAAATAATAAAAGTGACAAAAATATAAGTGACAACGCATGCAAAAAAAGGCAAAGCGCCTCGCCTTATGGTTCTTGATATCTTGTAGGGGGCAACGCCCCTGTGTCCTGATTATTGTTGCGAGGGTGAGGGCTTAGCGGCTCAGAAAATAATAAAAAGGGAAAAGAGAGGAGGGGAAAAGAAGAGAGAAGGCAGGAAAAGAAGGGAGGGCGAGGAAAGAAATGCACCAAAATGAAACCCCCGTCTTGTGGGAAGGTGAGTGGGCTTAGCCTCATAATAATAAAAAGTGACAATAAATATAATGTGACAACGCATGCAAAAGGCAATCGCCTCGGTTCCTATGTTTCTTGAAATTGTAGGGGGCAAAGCCCATGTGTCCTGATATCTTGTTGGAAGTGTGAGGGTTTAGCCTTCAATAATATAAAATGTGAATGAGCATCATATGGAGTTGAGTGACCATGGGACGATGAACATAAGGTGGGACGAAGACTGTGTGGCGACGAATGTCCGAGAAGCAATGTGTCTGTGGTGGAAACACGGCGGTGTCTCCTTTTTTTAAAGGTTATTATATACTATGAGGTTGGAACAAGTAATTATCAAAACACTATGCTGTGTTTTGTAAATACACACATATTCACCCCCCAGGGTGGTCATATTATGGCATGTTTGATGCCGGCCCAGTGCCTAGAGGGGGGCACCTATGCCCAAAAAGTGCTTTTCTTTTCCTTATGGTTGTGTTGTAAAGATATCAAAACTCCATGTGGTGTAAAACAAACATATGAACCCAGGTGTCATATGGTATGTATTAACGATTGGCCGGACAGTGCCTTGATTGAGAGGGAAACCTCTGCCCAAAAGTGATTTTGCCCAGTTGTGTTATTATATTTAGAATTATCAAACTCCCATGTGTGTTAATGCAAAACATATGCCACCCTAGGTGTCATATGGTATGTATTTACGATTGCCGGCCAGTGACTAGAGGGGGGAACCTCCCCCTGGCCACCAAATTTTTAAGTTTTGAGAAGTGTTAAGGATATTTTTTGGAGCGTGTCCATAAGCACATTTGCCCAGATTTGTGTATGAATTCGGTTTGTCTAGGCCCCCCATATGTATGGATACGTGAGTCAATTTTGTTTAAATAAGATGATGAGTGAGGAACAGAATAGCGTAGTTAAGATAATTTGAGAACTTGTAACTTGGCATTAGTATCCTGACCCATCAAAAGGTACCCTACCAGCATCCTTGTACATACCAAGGGTAAACTGTAGCTGGGGAACGTAGGTTGATAATAAATCTTAGAATGTGAGCCTATTATATATGGACCGATTCGTGCTGTCGTTTTCAAACCTGGATAACCTTTCACCCTATAACTTACCCAGGACAACCGGTCCATAGACGGAGGCTGGGGAACCGGCGTCCCGCTACACTGTTCTCCTATGTTTTATCATGCACCACCCTGTGTGATTTACTGTACTGTTTTTCATTTGTTGTTATTTTGGTCTTGAAGTGTTACCTGTTCTTAACTTTTAATACACCTTTTTTTATATTTTCTCTCTATAATAACTCAAGGTTTCTGACAGTGTGTTTAAAGCACTATTCAGTGTCCTCATGCACAGCAGGCCTTGGATCTGATGCGAGACATTACGCTGCTGCACTATAGTTCCTGTCATCCTGACTATCCATGACAAATGCACCCTCATACCCTTGTGCCGAAATTGAGCATATGTTGAAATCAATATCATATCAGCTCTGTGTTGTTGAACTGGAAGGCATTCAGTACCGCGCCAGACTGTATGTGATGCACTTGAATTCCACAGAGTACGCCACTTCTTTCTCACCATACATCAGCTTGCAGAATGCTAACTTTGATGAAGTCTTGAAGTCGGATTTTATTACTTGAGTTCCTAAGCTGAGACATAAAATCGTGGGCTGACGGGAATGGTCTCATCTGGTTTCATGACACATTGTAACAACGCCATCCCTCTCGTCTTCCTGGATAGACTCAGAAACGTCGTACGGATGATACAGAATATCGTTGCTTTGCAGTTACAGTTTGTTTGTGCGGCCCTCACATTACATTATTTGTATACATTTATTGGCCGTTATAGTCACCAGTGGCGTAAATTTCTTTTGACATTGGGCGATGGGTTGATTGAAAATTTATGAAAGACGGGGTTTTCTGAAAGATCCATTACTAGCCCACGTGTGCGCTGAGAAGCGCACTAAAAATTTTGCCATAGAAGCTAATTCTTAATGTAATTTAATTAGAACCAAAATGCGCGTTGAACGCGCGAAAATTTACATTTTTAAACTATTTGGTATAAAATATGGGTCATTTTTGGTCAAAAACACCATGAAAAGGCATCAATTGGGGGAGGATGATCGTTATTGACCATCCCCCTCTCAAAAATATTGGGGGATATATCCCCAATCCCCCCCCCCCCCCGGGATTTACGCCTATGTATCACCCCAGGATAACGAGGTACCGTCGGTTTTCACGGTCCTCAGCGCGGGCGTAGCCATGCGCCATATCATTCCCATGTCGAAGAGTGTTGTGTAGGATGGATGCTATGTCGCAATTGATTGCAACGGAACTTTCAGTAGCTTGTTTTCTGCACTTTCCGGTATTACCATCGACATTGAAATGGAGAGAGGCACTTCGGTCACACATGCTCCAGAATCGTTGGTTAATCAACTAGCCCATCCTTTTCTGCTCGATTGATGACAGCTGCCATCTACTTTACCCTCCATTGCTCGGCTTGTACTTTGAGATTTCCCAAGTTGGAAGCGGTGCAGCTTCTTTGATACGGTCATGGAGCGAAGCCGTCTGGAGTAGACTCTGTTTTGCATGAACTTGCTACCTTGGTTTCTCCATGTCATTGGTGAGCAGTTGGCATATTTGGGAGTAGCTCATAGATGCATGGAGAACCAGACGTTTATTGTAATGTATGTATTGGTAGTGTATGTTGATATTGATTGTTAGTTGCAGTTTATTGTAATGGCAGCAGTGGGTCGTTCTGAGTGACTAATTTATCTAAGTAGGTTATTACGTGATTTCAAATCATGATTGTCATTAAATTCGGATGGCTACCAAACAGTAATATTTTAAATCTGGCAGCCATCTTGGGATTTTAGAATGAAGATGACCCCTCAAAAATGAAAAAAAAAAAAACTCCTCCTTAGGGGGTTCTTCCCAGAAAATAGTAAAAACTGACCCCGCACTCATATTTTATGTTATTTCTTTCAAAAGCTATGCATGTTTGAAGTTTTCTATATGGGCCGTTCCGCCCGTTGGCGGGCATCTTGGATTTTCATATCAAGATGAAACTTTGATGGAAAAGGAAACCAGGAATAAAGTTCTGGCCATGGAATTACCCGAGAACAACACTTCAATGTGTTTCTAAGTTGATTGGGTCTAAAGATACAAAACATGAAAATATTTAATATTGTAGCTGGCGGCCATCTTGAATTTTACAGTGACGAATGACCCTCTAAATGAAAAAATAAACTCTGGAATGGATTCCTGATCATGAAATTAGTCAGAAATGACCCCTCAATCAGGTCTCCAGGTTGATATGTGCGAATTATGTAACGTTCCAAATTCCAAGATGGCCGCCAGTGGCCATTTGGATTTGCGGTCCTCTGGAGTTAGCCCACACTTGTGGGGAGGGGTTTTTTGTGGTTATTTAGTTGTGAGCTCATTTTTTTCCTAAATACCCAAAGTACCAAAATCCGCCCTCAAACCCCTGCGCTCTGGTCACGAAATCGCTGAATTGACCCTTATAGTGTAGGATGTATGTATATTGCATTTTGTGTGCTAAGGGGATGCTTTTTTTTGGTATCATGGATAGAGGAGGACCATCGGTATCAGAAAAGTATTGGTCGAATTTTTTTTCTGAAAAAGCGTTTGGCCGCCATCTTGGATTTCAAACATGGCCGCCATCCAAAGGATTTTGGCGTATATCTTTGGTTCTGAGAAACATTGAAAGTCAAATTGGTGGCCAAACACCTATGTTTTCAAATACCTGGCGAGTTCAGGCATATTGATAATTAACCTAATATATTCAAGCTTGTGCTTTTGAACACCCCTCGTCAAGACATGGGGGGGGTGGGGGATGTTATTACGCCATTCCCATACCTTCCCCCTTGAGATTTTCTATAATAGGGGGTCTTATTCTTTCGATGCTTTTTGGTGTCCCTTGGGTGTAATAAACATCCAGGTCTCAGAAAAAAGTATTGGTCGCATTTTTTTTCTTGAAAAACATTGGCGCTCTTGGTTTTCAAAAATGGACCGCCATTTCTAAAGGGATTTTGCCTTTTAACTTTGGTTCTGAGCAACCTTGGAAGTCAAATTTGCAAACCAAACCTATTGTTTTTAATACCTGGGAGTCAAAATATGATACTCAACCAGTCTAACAGCTGTCCTTTTCAAATCCCAAACAATGGTGGTGGTGGTGGGGGGGGGGGGGAGTGATCGTTGTTACGCCGCTTCCCCGCCCTAGTCCCCCTTTGAGATTTCTATAAGGGTCATGATTTGGTGTGTGTTAGAAAATACCTATGTATAGCTTTTGTTCCCCTCTTATGCACCAAAAATCGAGGAAATATCCCACATGTCTAATGACGTCATAAGTGTGTCTGAAAAAAATGTGGAATATGGGAACATTCCGCTAGTGCTAAAATGCTACAAACATGCGATTTCGCCGGATTTTGTGGCTAAAATGTTAATTAAAAACAATTATTTTTATTCCAAATAATACGTTTGAAGTGTTAGACGAGGTGGGTGACATGTGAAGTCAAAATGCCCAGGTGTATGCGTGCGCACCTGCAGGGCGTGTGATTTTAAAATTCGCACTCAATCGAAGGATAAGGCTATGGGATCCTGTAGCTGTATGGGCATTTTCTTCACACCTTCAACATTGTCAGAGACCAGGTGCCAACCTGTGATTTGTAAACACTGAGTCACATTATCATAGTACCGTGAAAAAAGTATTTGAGGTTGCACAAACCTCCCATTTCTTCTTAGGATAAAAAATTCATCTAAATGGGATGCCATTTTGTAATCATTGTTCACAATGACTATACTGCCTCAGGTGCAACAGGTTCTGCAGTCAGGCTATAGGCCACAAGTGTGTCGTGCTTCTTGCTCCAGTCTTAGTATACAAGGCCTAAGGAGTTGGTATTGGCGGATGAGAGAAAATTGTTCTTGAGCCAAAGCTGAGTGTAGATATGTTGGGCCAGCTTCCTTGGATATAGGCATGAGGTGACCAACTTATCGGCACTTTGCGTTTTACAAAGGTTTTCGAAATGTCTTCCATCTGGGGTAGTAGGCCCAGCATATTTTTGTGCTGTTAAGCTAATAACAGAATTCTTACACAGCTTGAATTTACTGGTTATGATTGTGTTTCATATTTCAGAGCTCGGTAAGAGCTGAACCGATGCGAGCTGGAGCTTTCATCTAATAAGAGCACCCTTCTGCCAACACCATTAATTTCCTCATGCTTCCTGCGTATGAGGTAGCAGCTAATATGTTGAAGCTGGCGGAGCCAGCGAACCGGTCCAGGCCCAAGCAGCCACAAGGCAGTGCTCAATGTCTGAAAGATGGTCACAAATGGATAGTCCAGCAGCGCGTTTTTCAAAAAAAAACAGAAAAAAAAGTCGACGAGGGAGGGAGCGCAGTCACTTCGTCAGAAGAGCAGGTCGTATGTTGTGTTGTGACTCCCCAACAGCGTCCATGCAGCAGGTGCCTGCTGTCCAACAGAGCCTTACTCACCAGCCTACGCATGCGAGTGTCCCCCCCACCCCCACTGGGCCCCAAGCCACCGCAATTGATGCGCAATGCCCGAAACACTGGCATCTACCCAGATGGAGAGTGGGACAACGGCAGCAAGCAATGGTTCCCATGGTCTCGTCGAGCAACGTGTCTGCTCTGCCACGAGAGCTATTGCCACATGTTGGGGCGGCATGTTTAGCAGCGCGTAGACCAGAGCCAGGGCGGCGGTGCGCCGGGCGGGCGTTGCGGCTTGCACCCCAGATGATCAACACAATGACCCGAGAGGTGATGCCGACAAGTAGCTGCCTTACCAAGTCTCACACCATAAAAAGCTGGTGCTGGAACCTCATGCGGAGGAGCTCCACGGCAGGCGGTTGATCCGAAGCAGGCGTTGTGCCCCGTCCGAGTGAAGAAGGGCAAGGGCCCGTCGACGCCAAGCAGCCATACCGTCCAGACACCGCTTAAGGCAAAATCACCGACACACAAGTTGAAACAAGCATGGGACGATAGCACGGATCCCCGTGGTACTCGTTCCTCAGAACGACGCAGCCGACTGCCCGCGGGCAGAAGGCAGGATTTCGCCATGTGCCGGAGCGCTGTTGTCCGTCAGGTTGTGGGGCTACAGATGATTGGTGTTTTTTGGTTTGAGAGCTTATTTTTTTGAGCTTTTGGTTTCTACCTGTGATGTCTGTCCAAAATTATCGCATGAGTAAGGCAATGCTGAAGCCATCTCTTGATTAATTCATAGGTTCAAATGCACACTTCTGCGGTTCCTTTTCTTTGTGAAACTTGTAACTATGAATATCTCTGGTTGTACCAAGCTTGGGAAGTCTGCCAAAATATGCCACCCACCAGTTGTCCTGGTGAAAGAAGAGTACACTTTCTCTAATAGGATCTTTTCAAAAAATTTCTAGGGCATTAATCAGCATCAATATTCGGCCTCTTCAGCGTGCTCCCACCTGTAGGAGCTTGATATTCTGGAGTTTGTTATGACATACCTCTGCATGTAGCCGTAGCTAGCAGTTAGGCCTACTACTGGTTTCGTCCGTAGCTTGTGATTAGGTTTGTCAGCCAGGAACCAGAGTGAGGTCACCCTTTGCTTCCTTCTTGTCAGGAATTTTGCTCGGTTCCGTAACTGTAGTGGATTCTTAACACAGTTTCATAGTGTGAGTTGAGTATATGGAATCTGAGATCTTCTTGTCCGGGTTTTTCTGTCATAGTTATAAAAGGTTACTCTTCCAATAATGTACTTGGCCACTCAACATAAATGATTTCAGACATTGCTTCGCTTAAGGCTTTGCCAGTCTTAACTTGCTGGGCAACAAGAAACCTCTACAGTTTCATAATGGAGGAGCTTTTTGATTGTGCTGCCTCATCATCTAGTACTGGATCCTTTAACTCCAGAGCACGTATAAGTTAACCTTTGCTGGTGCAAGACAATTATTTGGAAAGAATTTGTTTGTGCCACCACCCTAGGTAATTCGGAAGCTTCACAGAATGTTGAAGGATGGTGGTGAGCAGAATACTGAATTCATCCCCAATATTTTACTATGTGGCTTCACTAGAACGAAAGTCATGCCTGAAGACCAAGGTGCAGGAGCTTGTCCTAGTAGATGCAGGTAAACCAGCCAGTTTCTTCCATATCAACTGTAGGAAGTTTCTTGGTATAGGGTAGGCATGCCGGCAAGTTTAAAGACGTGGGAAGAAGACAAAAGGATGGCTTCCTCTGTACCTGGCTCCCGACTTGGCTGACAAACTAATCAAGCTAAGCCATTGGAAACCACTGATCACTGGTAAATACTGCATGTTGAGATGACCAAATAAACTCCATGGAATTACCAAGCTACCACAATTGTGAGCACACATGAGGCCAACACATTGTTGTGCCTTTTTTGCCCTAGAAGGAGTGAAAAAGAACCTGTCTGACCTTTCCAGGACACTCACTGGTCATGCTTAACCAAGATGGAAGATTTTAATTTTTATGAAGAGATATAACTCTATGAGGGCAATAAAGCCACCATTTTTAAAATAATGTTAAGGGCATCTTCTTTGCAATTCGCGCTTGTTATGGAAAATTGTATGGCATTCATAAAATTTTAGATCTAAAACCTGACAAAAATCACCACACGTTTCTAGCATTTTGGATATAAACCAAAATGTTTTCCATGTGCTGCATTTTTAGAGCACACTTATGATGTCTGGAGAGTCAATGTGAATGTTGGTATATGACATTTGGATTAGAGGACACCCCAAAGCCTGATACCAAACACCAAAATCATACGCCAGTATTCGAAAAAGGGGGACTGGTGGTAGGGGCCCAGTGTGAAAATGATGACCTCACCCACCCCCCCCCACGCCACCACCACCATGGGTGATGGGTGTTCCAAAGCACAGATTGGTCAGATTAGGTGTGTTATCATATTTTGAACTCCCAGGTAGGAAAAAACATAGGTTGGCCACCAAATTTGCCTTCCAATGTTGCCTCCAGACCAAAGTTAGAGGGGGAAGATCCTTTGGAAATCCAAGATGCGCGGCCAAACGCTAATCGAAAAAAAATGCGACCAATACTTATCTGATACCTGGATGTCTTTTAAACTTCCATAATCTCAATGACCAACAAAAAAGCATCCAAATCAGACGTCCCCTATTGTAGAAAATCTCTCAGGGGGACTGGGGGTGGGCTGGGGTAGAGGCAGCTGCTTACCAACGATCGCCCCCCCCCCTCAAGGGCAAGGGTGTTGTTGCAAAGCACCAGCTTTGTTAGACTTGAGTGATTCTCCATATTTTTGACACTCCCAGCGGTAGTTGAAAACATAGGTTTGGACACCAAATTTGCCTTCCAATGTTGCCCTCAGAACCAGGTTATAGGGGAGGAAATCTTTGGAAATTGGCGGCCATTTTGAAATCCTAAGATGGCGCCAAACGCTAATCAGAAAAAAATGCGACAATACTTTTCTGATACCCTGGATGGTCTGCTCTATCCAATGACACCAAAAAAAGCATCCAAATCATAGTCCCTTATTGTAGAAAATCTATAAGGGGGACTGGGGTAGGTGCAGGCGGCTACCAACGATCGGCCCCCCCCCCCTCCAAGGGCAAGGGTTTGTTGCAAAGCACAGACTGATGTAGACTAGGTTTATTATATATTTTGAACTCCCAGGGAGGTAGTGAAAAACATAGGTTTGCCCCCAAATTTGCCTTCCAATTGTTGATCAGAACCAAAGTTATAGGGGAAAATCCTTTGAAATGGCGGCCATTTGAATTCAAGATTGGCGGCCAAACGCTAAGTAGAAAAAAAAATGCGACCAATACTTTTCTGATACATGGATGTCTGCTCTATCCAATGACACCAAAAAAAAAACATCCTTAGCAAAAAAAATGCACAAGCTCGAACGAAATCAGGACATTAACAGCCACCACTATTAATAATTAGCGCCTCAAGTTCGATCATAAATGGGGTCCTGCAGGTTATTGATTTCTGGGGTACATCTTAAAAATATGACTCCACCTTATTAACTTTTCAGGGAAATTACCTAAACAGTCCCATCTACCTACAACAAAGAATAAGTAGTCATATGCTTTTGTTCAAAACTTATGGCGCCTGCACGAAGTGGGTTTTTGCGTTTTGGTTTTGTTTTTTTTTTTGGGGGGGGGGGAGGAGGGGAACACGTACAGTGGGCAAATGAAAGCAATGGATTAGGTCACGTATCGTGCCTGCTGCGATTAGGGAACAGTCGCTTTGTCAAGGTTTTTAAAAGCCAAACGAATAACTAATGACCATCTGAAGGAATATGTGGCCACTTAGCCATGTAGGTTTGTACATGAGGCCATGTGAATTGTTTTAGTTACTATACGAGGACGGTTCCGTTAATTCCTGGTTTAATTCTTAAAAAAAATATTAGCTAACTTTTAAAGGTGCTTAAATGTTTTTAATTTCAACTGGCGTCCAAAATGGCCGCCAGAATAAGATTCTTAAAAGATATTTAACTTAATTGCAATAATTATGTTCCTTCACTTACAATGCACTAGATTATCGAGAAGTTTCAATGAGATGAAAGTTCCAGGTGATATCTAATACACCTGCCGAATGATTTATTAGCATGTTAACTTTGCAATGGGAGTCCAAAATGTCCACCCAAAACGGACTCCATAATGGCCGCCAAAGGGCTTTTTCGAATACTGACTTTTGTTTTGATGCAGAACACTGGTTTGTCCTTATTACTTGTAATCATTACTGCCTACACCAGTTGAGCTTCCCT
Source organism: Ophioderma brevispina (assembly GCA_023653785.1). Lineage (NCBI taxonomy): Eukaryota > Metazoa > Echinodermata > Ophiuroidea > Amphilepidida > Ophiodermatidae > Ophioderma > Ophioderma brevispina. The sequence continues at coordinate 23,535 of JAMKCH010006056.1, forward strand.
GTTTGCAGAATAAATACTTGCAATCTTGCAAGTCAAGCAGTCACTAGTCTGTGGAGCTTAGGGGCCAAAATTAAATCTCATCCACCATCACGTAATCAACAGAGAGCAGTGACAGCTCACCTAATATCCCTCTGTACTACTCACTTCGTAGGAGCGTATCACAAGTCATTGGTTGAGGGCTTGTGGTGGTTGTCAGGACCAATTCAGCTGAGTAAGCGGATCCAGGGTCGCGTTGGTTCCATGAGCGGGACGCTCCAAAAAAGGCCCGCTTTGGATACTGGGGGGCGGATGGGGAACTGTAGGGGTGTACACCCTACTCTTATCGACACTGACGGCGATGTACATGTACAGTTGGGCTCTCTGTACACGGGAACGACGGCTTACGTCCCCTCCGAAGGACGAGATGCGTTCATGAGTCATTGCCCATTCCAAGTGAACATGGAAGAAAGCGGTATTCTTGTATTAATCAATAGCTCGTATACAGATAAAAATCCAGAATGGGCACCGAAAATAAATCCCAGCCAAGGACCACACCGGGATTCGAACCCGGGATTAATTTTTTTGGGTATAAATTTGAGCCACAAGCAAGCCACCTTAACCGCTAGGCACGCTTCTCCACTAACTTGAGTCTTAGGTCTCAATGACCCCCAGAAGTTGCATGAGAAAAAGTTCTTTTTTCCCCTTTTTTAATGATAAAATGAACGATACTACGTTTATTAGTCACGACTGTAGAGAGAGAAAGTATTCTAAAACGATTAATCAGAGTTATTGGTTCAAAGGGCGATTTCTTTTGAAACTATCTGTCCAAGGATGCTGCTGGATGACTTTCACATCAGGCTAGCTTATTTAATGAAGGATTATTCAAATGCTGGGTATGGTGGATGGAGTTAACCACGAGTCCTGTGCATAGACACACTACCACTGCTGATCGGACATTATGTGATATGGGCCGGGGAACATACCTATGTCCAATGAGCAGGCTTGATACTTCACAGTGCGAGATATTGCGCAATGGGAGTCTGTGCGCAAAGAAACAATTTGGAGTTTTTATAGGGCATATTTTCATCATTCCTGATATTTTTGTGCAGCCTATATTCTAGATATTATGTATGTATACAGACAGATGTTGGCTGCATCAAATGTCACTATATTACCTGCCAAATGAAGCGAAAAGGTCTTGCTGATGTCGAAGCAAAAACGAAGGATTGTCGGTTCAAAACAGCACCTGTGATCTAAGGGAACTATCTCCCTGCCAAACCTGTACATTCCCGCGAAAGGCATATATTGAAAAGTGTTAGTCTAGTCCAGATACAAATGTGGTTAAAAATTGACAACAGTTATTCGCAAAGTGTACAATTCATCCATAAGATATAGAGAGCTGTAAAAAAAAAGCGTGCTCAAAGTGGCTGGGAACGTCCAAAAGACGCAAAAAACCCCCAGAAACCAAAAAGTTGCAAGTTGGAGTTTCAAGGTCACTGTGTTGGTACAACGCAAAAAAAAAAAACCTTCTGAACTTTCTGAAAGTTGTAAGTCAGCAGGGCGAAAGTGGTCCGCCAAAGCGACTAATTTTGTGTGGGCGTGGCATGCTAGAGTGTGTTGATGAGAGTCTTGACGGATATTGTAGGATGCAGATGATGAAACTATAGGTGTCCCAGGTCATTCCATGCTTTGTCCTTCATCCAGTCCTTGGAAAAAAATGAGTTCTTGTAAACATCATTGGCGTTGCAAATGGAACATAATATGTGATGAAGTATGGTTTCAAGGGGCAGCTCTTTACGCGGTTCCCTTCTATGTTATTTATCATCCCCTTCTTAATAGGGGTCATAGACGCAGCTGGAGTATATCTAAGAACTGGGCGGACTGATGTGTATAGACAGTTGCCTTTACATTCTGGGACAGAACCACAGGTTTCTTCTAAGAAGATCCAGAGTGCGATTTGCTTTGGAAGATTCTTTTTGCCTACATTCTACTTCCACTTTAGCGTATTGTCTAATAATAGATAGGATGTGAACTTAGTTGGTCCACGATTTTCCCCACTGTCTTGAGGGGGCATTTCTTTTGTAGAAGCCATAAGGGAGGGCATTGAGTGGGTTGAAAACTCATTTAGCAATGTTATCCTGCCATCTTTTACTAAAGCTTCCAAATCTGCTTGGAGTGATCAGGTCCTCTTCATATGATACTGCAGTATAAACGGTCATCTCAAACGAGGAGACGTTTGGTATTTCTAAGAGATCGGTAGATCATTGGTATAAATGAGGAACAATAAAGGTCCCAGCACTGTTCCTTGTGGCACACCCTAATAGAACTTTCTTTAGAGACGAGGGATGATCTCTTCACACACCACTCTAGGATACGATTGATCAGAAAACTGTCTAATCGAATTTTGCAAAACCGCCTCTATCCCCTTTAAAAAGCCTTTAAAAGCCTTCAATTCTTCATTAATCAAGCACCTTTGTTTTCTTCAAAACAAATAGTTTCACTTTGTTGCCTGTCCACTTTGATCTAAGGTCAAAATCAGCATGTGTGTAAAAGAGACATTATCAAATGTCCAGTGTGAAACGAAAGTCTTGATTAACAATATGATGATTGACGATTATAACACTTTTGTAGATAAGTTACTGAGTTTTTATGATGAATGCAGTCCATTGAAAAAATTGTTGTACTAATAATAGAAACAAGAATCAAGATCACCGTGGATGGCTTACTAAGGGTTATTACGGACGCGTCATACAAAGAACAAATTATTATAACTGTATCTTCAACCCCCAAACAAGGACCGACTTCAAAAATTTTAAAACTTACAGAACACAATTACATAATTTAATAAGGAAAATCAAAGCGTAAATATTACTTTAACAATTTGAAGCGTGCCCAAGAATAACATTGCGGCCAAAACATGGAGGTAAAATTAACCAAAATCATTGGTCCCCGTGGACAGAAACACTCATTACAGAGTACGTTTGAAAGTGATATGTTAATGTTAATGACTAACCTCAGGAAATATCAAAATGAGTTGTTCAATAATTTTTGTAAATAGTGGTCCAAACCTTTGCACTCAAAAATACATAATACTGGTAAAAACTATATGTTTACCTTAATATTACGGTAGCACTTAGTATATATATGAAACCAATAGGCGAAAGGGAAGTAATTAAGATTAATTGACAAGCTTAATAAAACAAAAGTGCAGGGAATGTGTATGACATTGGTAATCGTATCATAAAAAGATTCGCCAACGAAATAGTACGCACTCTACCACAATATTCAACTATCATATCAACAGGGTGGGTAGTCCAGCAAAACTAAGAGTTGCGAAATTATTCCAAATTTATAAAAAAAGATGATGCCGAAATGTTTTCCAATTACCGTCCTGTGTCAGTTTTACCGGGTTTGCAAAATATTGAACGATTAGTCTTTATTACGGTGTTGGATTTTATAGACAGTCATAAATACTAAATGAAAAACCGGTGTGTTTCCGAGCAAACCACTCCACATACATGCCAATATTATGTCAAATTTTTCTGTGAGCAAAATGACAAGCAGCAGTAGAAAATAATGAACTACAATTGGAATATTTTTGCGATTTATCAACAAAGCATTTGACACCATTAATCATAAGATATTACGCCCACATAAACTAGACATATGGGTTCCGATGAGTTGTTTACACTGGTTCAAACTACTTAAGTAATATAAAACAGTATGTGTATTATCAGTCATGTGAATCTGAACTTAAAAATATTATTTGTGGTGTACCTCAGGGTTAGATATTAGGCCCATTGTATTTATACTCTATTGTATGATATTGGTAACACTTCATCTGTATTAGATTTCATTTGTGCTGCGGACACCACATATTGTATTGCACAAAGATGAGTTCTAAATAAAGAAAATAAGAGAAGTAAACAACTGGTTCCAGCCAATAAATGATCAGTAAACGCCAGCCGTAAAAACAAATTACATGGTATTGGGTACAACCGAAAACTCCACTTCGAGAAATGAATCTACTGGTAATGACAATGAAACAAAATAACATTGGATAAACAAAGATCTTGAAAGAGTAAAGTATACTAAATGTTGGTGTATTATAGATGAAAACCTTCTTGGAAATTTCAGTTGATTAATCTATCCAAAACAATCTCAAGAAAAACATTGGTTGTTTAAACAAAATAAAAACAGTTTATTACCGGAATGTATACTTTTCCTCTCTTTATTGTACTTAATTTTGCCTTATATAAATTATGGAATCTTAACGTGGGGGAATACTTGTAAAACGTACATAGATAAATCATAAGCTTCAAAAATAGGCAGCAGTGAGGACAATATAAAATAGCAATTACAGAAGCCATACTTCACCCTTATTTGCCGATATAACGCCTTTTAATCTAAGAGAGATATCCAAACTAGAGCTGGTAATGTTATGTACAAAATATTCCATTAACAAATTGCTAAGTACATTTAACGGCTATTTTAGTAAACAGTCTGACGTGTTCACAAGTATGGCGCGAGAAATATCAACATACAATGGCTTACGAGAAATAAGAAAGGGTTTACTGATCAAATCCGTGCGGAACATCTGAGTCTATTTTGTTGTGGAACAATTTGGGGGAAACATCTACAAAATTCGAAAATCAGTACCTCACATTTCGTAAACATCTTAAAAGTGAACTAATTTCCAAATATAAAGAATAGTTTTTGATTATTTTCTTCTACTGTAATATGCTGTTGATTTCAAATTGAGTAATTTGAAACATGGTGGCATTTAGCCGTTTTTGGTTTTGTTGTTTGTATGTCCTTATCTTAAGATGTTCTGTTGTAAATAAAACTTTCAGGGGTTGACCCCAGCCTGGTCTTATTGGCCGTTTGGTCAACTCCTCATAAATTTTGTCATTAATTTCCTTTTGTGTAACATGATTTTATGTAAATAAAGTTGAAGTTGAATGTTTGAAGTTGATTTGCATCAAAGATGGTTTCCCAACCATTAATGATTAGCAACTGTGCTGTCTTTCCATCATTTATTTGGAAGCAGATTGCAGCTTTTAAGTAAACACGCGAGACCCCACAATTTCCCATACGTAAAACCTTGACTCTAAATTCCTAAATGCCGCATCTTTAGTATCTTTATGTGCGTCATCAATGATCATTCATAACAAGTTCGATAATAAATTTTCAGTCTGTTATATACCTGTTATTGTCGTCCTGTCTTTTTTGTCAGTATGTTAGTCGTTTACGTCTAATCGTATATCCGGTTTTGTGTTGTTCCTCGTCTATGATTTGTCTGTTGTAAATCCAGGACCCATTTTTCCCACTCTATCGCTCATACAATCTATACCATTCTATTAGAAAATTTCCCTTTATAAACTATATTTATTGTATTTGTATGTAGCGATTTATTAAGTAGAGTTCCCGGGACATGTATACGTCCATCCTATTCAATGGTAGTCTGTACCCTTTTGTTTCAAGGGCCATGAAATCCCACGCTATGCGTTTAGCAGGTTCCTCATCTCATCACAATTATTGTTTGCTTATATGCATAATATATGCTATATGTATATTTGTTTGTTTATCATGGCCTATTATATTTTATATCGTATATTTGATTGTTGAGATGAAATAAAATTTGATTGATTGATGAATAATCCATCAGACTCTGGTTTAGAGATAAGCAGTGTTAACAGACAGCCAGTCGACAGTTACAAAAGTATTTGTAAAACGTTGTGCTTGCAGCATTAATGTTTGTTCTTTGTCCATGTGTATACAGAATTGCAAGATTAATGCAAGAGGTACACCGTTTTACGTCCACTGTATTACGCGAAACCCACAGCTATGTTTGAATCTGTCTTTACTACGGAAAACTGGGCACCAAAAATGAACATCTATGGCTCTAAACCCTCTTAGCCGATTTTGTACAAAATCCATACAGTTATTATAACAAGACCGACAAGTAAATTGGTCACAAAATCCCATGCTGGAAGAAGTAGGATAAAAAAGGACGAGATCAAGACAAAACAGGAACGTATTGACGCTCTCATAAATGGGTGGCAGACCAAATTTGATTAGTGATGTTGGCCGAGTACTTCAGAAAGTTGATCCAATTAAAGACATCATGTGTTGGTTCATGAAGATTGTTGCCATATTTAATTTGAACGCTCGTAATCAGTCATCAGTTTCACTCAATTCGCCTGCCTGAAATGAAGACTGCAATGAAGCAGTGGAAATTTGGGTGGACTATAAACTTTATGAACACTTAAATTGAGACTTTTTGGGAAAAGATAAAGGAGTTTGGAGAAGAGAAAATGAGAAGGGAAGTTTAGAGAAATGAGAACTCTGAATAGTAAATTCTTTAACAGATGTATAAGTAATGTGGCAGTGATTGGAAAAGGGATGTTGGCATCCAGGTCGAATGATATTAAGGGTATAGATTACAGATGAGGCAAAACGCTGATCCAGAGTGTGTTAATGACATATCATGCACGGTATTTCCTAATTAGAATAGACGAAACGATTTTGGAACCCGATTTTATGAATAATTACTAAAGTTTGTAACTTTAACAGTAACTTTGTAAGGCAATATTGCAAAGCAGTCAATAGGTTAAGCCATCCAAAGTGAGATTTTGCATGTGTTTAAACAAGGTAAATCCGTGTAACATCCTTGCACAAGTTATAAGCACAAAAGCAACCCAATAAAGATAAAATCGACTGGTTAGTCCTTACTGTTCCCTACGGACATTTACTTACAATAGGGTAATTGAATGGAGATTCAATCTATGACACTGCTGTTTCCTTCCTTTTGTCCAATTTCAAGAGAAAGAAGAGAAACTTGGAAGCATAATATCTACCCCAATCTCCACAATTCAAAACATTGATGTGATCCACCAGGCGAGCCAACCGCAAAACTGTATCGTTGGGAATCACCATTTAACAAGATATTCTTGAAACTCGGTTCAGTTTTCTTGCCTTTACGGGGCTTATTATATTCGACCGAAACAAAACAGGATCAGTGCACCCATTGGATTACACGCTTGATACTCGACGGAATAAAATAAAGTGTGTAATCGATGGTGTGCACTGAGCCTGTTTCGTTTCGTTTCGTCGAATATAAATAAGACCTTAAAGTCCCAGGAAATGCCAAATCAGAATTTATGTTGTGGTTTTTGTGTACAAGCGACAACGGAGGGACAGAAAGCATTCACTAGTTGGGTTAAGTGATGACTTCATTTGTGGTACCATTGGTTTCTCAGAGAGTAATAGAAAATTCCAGGGGATGGTGTGAATCTATTCATGACACTGACTGATAATCAATTAGTTGAAACAAATGATTCACTGTAGGTATTCTTTTTCTGGCCCAGTTTATTGCAAAATGGAATGTCCCACAAAGTTTTGGAGTAGGTTTATCATTCATTTCCTGGGACCTTAAGGAAAGCAGTAATATGATCTAGGTTGCTTTAATTCTTGCGGATCTTTTAAACACCAATTCCCTTGCTGATGCCGCAGGTTAGGGTACCTGTACTTGATTTTTTTATTAAATCTAAATTTCCTTTATGTCTTTTAATTGTTGATATTTTGTCATATAAGCCAGATTAAAACCCAGATTGGGCCATCCTGGCTTTCTGCATTGTTATTACCAAGACCCTCCAGACTTACATCTAAGAAAACTTCATCTTATTTAACGTACAATTTCACAATGGAACATGTTCATCTTTGTAAATGGGATTGTTCCAGGCCCCCGTACCAAGTGGGGGGTGGGGGATCCCAAAGACCCAAAAAATTCCACAAAAGGGGCAAAAGGTCCACTTTTGCTAAATATTTTGCATAAAAAGTCCAAGATTAATGAGAAAATTTGAAACAAAGTCCACCTTTTTGGTTCTGTTAAATGTTCAAAAGGGCAATTTTAAGGGGGTTAGGTCCACTTTTACAAAAAAAAGTCATAACATTTTTAAAAGAAAAAGTCAAACTTTTTTCGAGGGTAAGTCCCGCACCCGCCCCAAAAAAAAAAAAATCATGCGTACGCCATGAGACTTAGTGTAGGATTGTTATGTATATTTGCCATTTTTGCTTGCTAAGGATGACTTTTTTGGTATCATGGATAGAGTAGACATCCAGGTATCAGAAACGTATTGGTCGCATTTTTTTTCATGAAAAGCGTTTGGCCGCCATTTTCAAAAATGCCGCCCATTTCCAAAGGATGTTGACGTATATCTTTGGTTCTGAGCCAACATTGAAAGTCAAATTTGGTGGCCAACCTATGTTTTTCAATACCTGGGGAGTTCAGGAATATGATAATTAACCTATATATCCAAGTTGTGCTTGTGTAACACCCTCGTCCATAATGGGGGGGGGGGATTGTATTACGGCATTGCCCATTACCTCAGTCCCCCTTTGAGATTTTCTTCTATAATAGGGGGTCTATTCTTCGTGCTTTGTTGTGTAATTGGTGTAATAAACATCCAGGTATAAGAAACAGTATGTCGAATTTTTTTCTGAAAAAAACATTGGCGCAGCTTTGGTTTTCAAATGGCCGCCCATTCTAAAGGATTTGCCCTTTTTAACTTTGTTGCTGAGCAACATTGGAGTCAAATTTGGCCAAACTATGTTTTTAATACCTGGAGTTCAAAAATAGGATAATAACCTAGGTCTAACCAAGCTGTCCTTCTCAACATCCCTCGACCATGGTGGTGGTGGTGGGGGGGGGTGGGAGTGATCGTTGTTACGACCGCTTCCTCCGCCCTAGTCCCCCTTTGAGATTTTCTATAAGGGTTGTATGATTTGGTGTTAGGTAGATCGAAGCAAACATACATATGTATAGCTTTTGGTCCCTTCTATCCACCAAAGATCGAGAAGAAATATCCCACATGTTCTATATGATGTCATAAGTGTGTCCTGAAAAATGTGGAATATGGGCACATCCGCTAGCGCTAAAAATGTACAAACATGCGATTTTCGCGGTTTTTGGCTAAAAAGGTTAAATAAAAACAATTATTTTTATCCAAATAATAAGTTTGAATTGTACAGACAAGGTGACATGTGACGTCATACTGCCCATGTGTATGCCCCGTGCGCACCTGCAGGGATTGTGCTTTAAAAATCGCACTCAATCAGGAGGATAAGGCTATTGGATAATGTAGCTGTAGGGCAATTCCCATACCTTCAAACATGTCATAGACAGGTGCCAACCTGTGTTGTAAACACTGATGTCACCATCATCTATATCCCCGTGATAAAAATATTGAAGGTTTCGCACACAAACCCTCCACATTCATTCTGTAAGGATAAAAGTCATCTTAAATGGATGCCATTTGTAATCAATTTGTCAAACGTATTACTGTCCTGCAGGTGCAAAGGTTCTTGCAGTCAGGATATAGCACAAGTGTGTAGTGCTTCTTGCTCCCGTCTAGTATACAAGGCCTAAGGAGTTGGTATTGTTGGGCGATGGAGAATATTGTCTTGAGCCAAAGATGAGCTTGTAGACTGTAGATATGTTGAGGCAGGCTCCTTTTGTATATAGGCATAGTGACATTATCGGCACTTTGGTTTTACAAAGTTCTGTGAAATTCTGGCCATCGGGGTAGAGGATCTCCAGCAGATATTTTGTGCTGATTAAGCTAATACGAATTCTTCCACAGCTTGAATTTACTTTTACTGATGTTCACAGCGTTCATATTTCAGAGCTCGGTAAGAGCTTAAACGATGCGAGCTGGAGAGCTTTCATCATAATAAGAGCACCCTTCTTGCCAACACCATTAATTTTACCTCCTGCTTCTTGCGTATGAGGTAGCAGTAATATGTGAAGCTGCGGAGCCAAGCGAACCGTCCAGCCCGGAGCATCCATCAAGGTCAGGCTCAATGTTGCAAGATTCAATGGCTAGCGTCCAGCAGCGCGTCAACAGAAAACGTCGACGAGAGCGCAGTCCCCGTCCGCCGAGCCGGTGTGACTAACCAAAGCGTCATGCAGCAGGTGCTGCTGTCCAACGAGCCTTACTCACCAGCCTACGCATGCGATGCCCCCCCCCCCCAAACTGGGCCCCAAGCACGCTGCGCAATAATCCGAAAGCCCCACTGGCATCGTACCCAGTGGAGTGGGGACAAAGGGCAGTCAGCAAGTTCCCGGTATCGCCGAGCAACGTGTCCAGTATCCCTGCACGAGAGCTATTGCACCTAGTGTGTGTGGGCGGCTTATTCAGCAGCGCTGTAGGACAGAGCCAGGGCGCGCTGTGCGCAGGGGCAGTTGGGCTTGACACCCCATTAAGATCCACACCTACGAACCCGAGGGTGATGCCGACAAGTAAGATGCCTACAAGTTCTCACACCCATTAAAGCTGGTGCTGGACCTCAGGCGGAGGTGCTCCAATGAGGTTGATCCGAAGCTGCCGCAGGGGTTGAGCCCCGTCCGAGTGAAGAAGGCAAGGCAGTCGACGGCAGCCATACAGTCAGACACCGGACTTAGGCAAATAATCGACACCACACGTGAACAGCATGAGAGCCAGTACAGATCCTTGGGGTACTCCGTTCCTCAGACGGAACGCAGCGACTGCCAGGAGGGCAGGGAAGGGATTAGCCATGCCGTAGCGCTGGTACGTATCAGGTGGTTGTGTAGGGACACAATGATTTTTGGGAGAGCTATTGAGCCGGCACTGTGATGTCTGTCCACATATCGCATTGTGAAGTCAGGCAATGATGAAGCCCATCTCTTGATTAATTTATCATGGGTTAAAACTGCACACTTCTGCGGGTTGAACTTGTACTATGACTTCCCGGTGTTGTACCAAGCTTGGGATAGTCGCCGAAATATGAGCACCCACCAGTGTCCTGGGTTGAAAGAAGTACACTTTATTCACTAGGAATCTTTTTCAAATATTTCTAGGGCATTAATCAGCATTAAATATATCGGCCTCTTCATGCGTGCTCCCACCTGTAGGAGCTTGATATTCCATGGCGTTTGTTAATTACTGCATAGCTCTGCATGTAGCAGTAGCTAGCAGTTAGGCCTACTACTGGTTTCGTCCGTAGCTTGGTTATGGTTTGTCAGCCAGGAACAGAGTGAGGGCACCCTTTTGCTTCCTCTGTCAGGAATTTTGCTCTGTCTGTAACTGTAGAACTGGATTCTTTCAACACCGTCCTCATAGTGTGAAGTTGAGTATCTGCTATCATTGAGATCTTCTTGTCCCGGGTTCTTGTCATAGTTATCAAAGGTTACTCTTCCACTAATGTACTGTCCAAACCTCAGAAATAAATATGATTTCAGCCATTCTTCGTTTAGGCTTTGCACGTCTTTAACTTGCTGGCAACAAAAAACCTCTTACAGTTTTCATAATGGAGGGGCTTTTTGATTGCTGCATCATCATCTAGTTACTGGCTCCTTTAACCTCCCGAGCACGGATAAGTTTAAAATTTGCTGGTGCAAGACAATTATTGGAATAATTTGTATTGTGACACCACCCTATGTAAATTCGGGGCAGCTCAAACAGAATGTGACGGCGTGTGGTGCAGAACAGAATAATGAATTCACCCCAATATTTACGATTTGGCTTCACTAGAACGGAAATCATAGCCTGGAGACCAAGGTACAGGAGCTTGTCCAGTAGATGCAGTCAACCAGCCAGTTTCTCCATACTGTAAGAAGTTTCTTGTTATAGGTAGCATGCCGGGCAAGTTTAAGACGTGGAAGAAGACAAAGGATGGCTTTCCTCTGTACCTGGCTCCCGACCTGGAATGACCAAACTAATCAAGCTAAGCATTGAAACCACTGTGGTAGCACTGAACATACTTGCATGTTGAGATGTCCAAATAAACTCCATGGAATACCAAGCTTTACCCACATTGTGAGGCACACATTGAGGCCAACACATGGATGATGACTTTTCCCTAGAAGGAGTTGAAAAAGACATGTTATATCCTCTCAGGACACTCCCGTGTCCCTGTTCAACCCAGGATGGAGAAATTTTTAATTATTTATGAAGAGCATATCAACTTCTATGAGGGCAATAAAAGCCATGTTTTTTTTTTAAAAAAAGGTAAGGCATCTTCTTTGCAATCGGTTTGTGATGGACAGTGTATAGCATTCATAAATATTTTGCTTAAACCTGACAAAAATCCCACCACACGTTTCTAGCATTTTGGCTATTAAACAAAAAATGTGTTCCATGTGGCTGTATTTTTAGAGCACACTTATGATGTCATTGAGACGTACAGTGGAATGTTGGTATATGACTTTTATGGATAGAAGGGACCAAAAGCTATACCAAACACCAAAGCATACGACCCTATTAAAAAAAGGGGACGGGGGGTAGGGCCAGGTTGTGAAAATGATGACCTCACCCCCCCCCACCACCACACCACCACCCTGGGGTGATGGGTATTCCAAAGCACAGCTTGGTCAGATAGGTTTATGATCATATTTTTGAACTCCCGGTAGTGAAACCATAGGTTTGGCCACCAAATTTGCTTTCCAATGTGCTCAGAACCAAAGTGATAGGGGAAACCTTTAAATGACGGTCATTTTGAAATCCAAGATGGCGGCCCAACGCTAATCAGAAAAAAAAATGGACCACTACTTTTTTGATACCTGGATGTCTACTCTATCCATGGACAAGACCCAAAAAGCATCCATAATTTTTTTACGGCCAGACAGTTATTGTAGAAATCTATAAGGGGGGGACTGGGGTAGAGGCCGCGGCCGTACCAAACGATCGCTCAGACGTGATCCCCGCCCTCCATGTTATGTTGGGAATTGGACTTTTTCAATGGGGGTTGACAAGCACAGCTTGTTGACTAGGTTTATTATCATATTTTTGAACTCCCGGTAGTGAAAACCGGTTGGCCCCCACCAAATTTGACTTCAATGTTGCTCAGAACCAAAGTTAAATAGGGAAGAATCCTTTGGAAAATGGCGCCATTTTGAATCCAAGATGCGGCCAAACGCTAATCAGAAAAAAAATGCGACTAATACTTTCATGATACCGGAGTCTACTCTATCAATGACACCAAAAAAGCATCCAAATAATAAGTAACTTATTGTAGAAAATCTATCGGGGGAATGGGGTTAGAGGCAGCGGCTTACCAACGATCGCCCCCCCCCCCTCCAAGTGCAAGGGGGGTTTGTTGTTGCAAGCACAGCTTTGTTTAGATAGACTAGGTTATTATCATTATTTTGTTTAACTCCCAGTAGTGAAAAACATAGGTTTGGCCACCCAATTTGCTCTTCAAATGTTGCTCAGAACCAAAGTTATAGGGGGAAAATCCTTTGGAAATGGCGCCATTTTGAAATCCAGATGGCGGCCAAACGCTAATCAGAAAAAAATGCGGACCAAACTTTACTGATTACCGGATGTCTACTCTATCCAATGACACACCAAAAAAAACATCCTTAGCAAAAAAAAAAAATGCACAACTCGAAAATCTAGACATAACAAGCCTACCACTAACGTCAATTTAATATTTCTAAAACTCATCTCAAAGCCAATTTAAAATTTTATAAGGTATGCTTATCTAAATGTTGTCCTTCTGTGTCAGTGCCACTTGCTTCATTTTCAGTTGGGTTTGTGTTTTAAGGTGTCATGTATTTTATTGGGTGATTCTTTTAAAGCAGTTGAATTGTTTTGTTTTATTGTTGTTTGTATGTGCAGAGAATTGTAAATAATCATATCAAAAAAAATAAGCTATCATTAGTCTTACTTTGACACGCCTATGGTGTGATGTGTGTGGGTGTGTGTTCTTTCCTTGGCTATGTGTGTGGTTGTAAAAGTTAAATGGTCAAAGGTTGGTGCAAACTCAATCCCTAATTTTTGCCTCGTCTATAATTTTATGACTTGATCCAAAACAAATTGGAAAAGAAACCTTTTTGGTGTTACTATACTGTCGAAATTGTCCAAAAATAATATATAAAAATCACCAAAATCAACCTAGTGGACCATGTAAAATAATGGGAAACGTTTGTCACGGGCAAAAAAAAAATTGTTCTAATCGGTTTCAAAGGTGTACCAATTTATTGGACTATCCCTAGGTTTAAAAAAGTTATGGTTTACCCTACGAGTTTTTAGACATAGTCACAAACAGTTCAAAATCATCCTGGGGGAAATTTACAGAATGGTCCGATTTGTTCGAACTGGTTGTAAATTTTCATTTTGTCACGCTAGATACGTATGGTAAATAAGTTTGACCGTTCATTAAGAATTACAAAGGTTTTGAATATGTGTGACCTCCCCTAGACCCGTAGCCCTCCAGTCACACATTTTGCATCAACTTTGCAACGATTATCTAGATGGGTACAAACATATGGGTCCGTATTCCAAAAAGGTTTTAGCGCGATTTTAAGCTAAGTGAACGTTAATATGTGAGATAAACGTACCGCTTTTAGTAACGCAATTCCATAAAGGAGTTAAAGTTAAACGTAATTTTAACTTCGCAAATGCGTTGATATTTAAACTAGGTACGGGGCTAGTTTAGTAAGTTTTTTAGAGTGTGTTTGCGTAACGTTTTTGGAATCGGGCCTATATCTTTGGCTCCTGCACAATACGAGCACTAACAATTAGGCACCTTTTTATAATGAACAAATTATCTTTTATTATGACTTTGACCTTATTTTGACTCATAACTACTGAACTACAACCTGTAGATAGGGCAATTTACCTCTTTTAAACATTGAGGCCCGTATTCCAAAACTATGGTTTAAGTGACTAAACGCGATTTTAGCTTAAATCGCCGTAAGTTAAAATTCGTTTTAAGCACAACGCTTGTTAAGAAAATTTTTTAACCATTTGCTTGCTTAAGCAAAAGCTTAAACACTAGTACATCGTCGTCATTTAAAGACGCTAACTTGAGTGTAGAAAAGGCTCTATTTGTGGGTGTTGATGGTTGAGCGCACAAGTGTACTGCATATGCTTTCCGTAGCGTTTAAGGTTCTACACGAACTGGGCGAGAATTAATGCCCCATTGCGTTGTCAACTGGACAGTGCAATGGGTCGTGCACTTGACGGAAACACACGTAAAACACTTCTTAAACTAGCCCCGTACCTAGTTTAAATGTCTATGCATTTTTGGCGGAGTTAAAATTGCGTTTAACCTAACCTACAAAACAAAGATCCTTTCTGGAATTGGGTTTACTTAGGCGATACGTTTATCTCACATATAAACGTTCGTTTAGCTTAAAATCGCGCTAAACACCTTTTTGGGATACGGGCCCATAAGTGTGTTTCTCACTCTTAGCAGGACAATATTGGAATCCGGTTGTTATTCCAAAACTGAAGCTAATTTTGCCTCAAAGATGACAGCAGACAATACTTGCAACATGCACTCCTGTGGTTAATATACCAATTAATCCTGATACGTGCGGCCCTGATCTATCATACTAGAGCCACAACAAATTCACCTGTCAATTTAAACACCTGGCCAAGTTTTTCTTATATACACACAGGCCCGTATTCCAAAAAGATGTTTAGCGCGATTTTAAGCGAAACGACGTTTAAATGTGAGATAAACACATGGCTTAAGTAAACGCAATTCCAGAAAGGAGTTTAAGTTAAACGTAATTTTAACTCGCCAAAATGCGTTGAAATTTAAACTAGGACCGGGGATGTTTAGGAAGTGTTTTAGAGTGTGTTTTCGTAAAGTTTTTTGGAAACGGGCCTATATCTGTGGCGACTGCACAAATACGAGACGAACAATAGGGCACCATTTTTATAATGACCGAATATATCTTTCCTATTATGACTTTGAACCTATTTTGACTCATAACTACTGAACTACAACCTGTTAGAAGGGCAAACTATACCTCTTTAAAATTGAGGCCCCGTTATTCCAAAAACTTGTTTAAATAAACGCGATTTTAGCTTAAAATCGCCCGTCGCGTTAATTTACAATTTCGTTTAAGAAAAACGCGTTTAAAATATTTTTAACCATGTGCTTGCTTAAACAAAGCTTTAAACACGCGTAACATCGTCGTCAGTTAAAGACGCTAACTTGAGTTTACAAAAGGCCTATGTGTTTTTCTTTTGATGGTGTGAGCGCACAAAGTGTATCATGGCCTTCCGTAGCGTTTAAGGTGCTCCACGAACTGGGCGAGAACATTATGCACCATTGCTGTTGTCAACGGGACAGTTGCAATGGGTCGTGCACTTGACGGCAACACACAGTTAAAATTCTTAAACTAGCCCCGTACTAGTTTAAATTCGATGCAATTTTGTCGGAGTTAAAATTGCGGTGTAACTTTTAAAATCCTTTCTGGAATGGGGGCTTTAATTAAGCGATACAGTTTATCTCACATATAACCGTTCGTTTAGCTTAAAATCGCCGCTAAACCACCTTTTTGGAATACGGGCCCTAAGTGTTTCCACTTTAGCTAGACAATATTGGAATCCTGTTTATTCCAAAACTGGAAGCTAATTTTGCCTCAAAGATGACAGCAGACAAATAGGTTGCACATGGCAGCTCCTGTGGTATATACCAACTAATCGGATACGAGTATGCCCTGATCATCTCATACTAGCGCCACCAACCTAAACACCCTGTCAAATTTAACACCTGCCATTTTTTATCTACACCAGGCCGCGTAGTCCAAAAAGGGGTTTAGCGCGATTTTAAGCTAAACGAACGTTTAAATGTGAGATAAACACATGGCTTAAGTAAACGCAATTCCAGAAAGGAGGTTAAAGCTAAAGCAATTTTAACTACGCCAAAATGCATTCGAAAATTTAAACTCGTCGGGGCTAGGGTAAGAAGTGTTTTAGTGGTGTTATTCGCCAAGTGCAAGGCTCATGGCACACTCCAATGAAAACAGCAATGGTGCACATAATTCTAACCCAGTTGGCTGTAGCACCTTTACTAACGCTACGGAAAGCCATAATACCACTTGTGCGCTCAACCATTAAAAACACAAATACGGCCTGTTTACATACAAGTTAGCGTCTTTAATAACGACGATATTACTCTGGTTTAAAGCTTCTGTTTAAGTAAAGTAAATGGATTAAAATATTTAAACGCGTTTTTGCTTAAACGCATTTTAAATTACGGCGATTTTAAAGCTAAAATCGCGTTTAGCTAAACAAGTTTACTGGAATACG
Organism: Ophioderma brevispina; assembly: GCA_023653785.1. NCBI lineage: Eukaryota > Metazoa > Echinodermata > Ophiuroidea > Amphilepidida > Ophiodermatidae > Ophioderma > Ophioderma brevispina. The sequence continues at coordinate 40,589 of JAMKCH010006056.1, forward strand.
GCCACTATTTCCCAACTAGTTTTCCCCAAATCTTAAAATAGATATTACAACATCATCATGCTTAAATGTCCTAATACTACCTGACCAAATGGGTCTCACATAAATGTCATCAGCTACTTACATCATCTTACATACATTCATCATGGGGACACCACCTAATTTTGCAATCGGTTTTTGATCTCAATGCATAAACAAGTTGAAACTCATTTTTAAATTTAGCCTTTGTGGAATTCGTTCATCTCTTGCACAATCTTTATGTAGTAAATAACCCTGCATAATCTCAATATAGCACGAAGAGGAATTCATTTTTCTCTCTTCCATCATAAACAAAGTACTATTCCCGTGAGAAATTTTCTCTCAAGGAAAAATTGAGAATAAAATAATATTTAATGACAAAATGGAGGCTAATCTAGCATATGTTGGCCATCGAAGACCTTGCTTCGGTTTCTTCCAGTGACAACCTTGATCCCGGGTCAGCGAGGAATCAATTTTTTTTTTTGGCGCTAATTGTCGCACCAATTTTGCACCAAGATTAGCAGATATAACACCCAAACATTGGACTGTCTCAATAGAGTTCAGTGGGCCAAGACCTAAATTTATATACTTTCTCTGCCATTTTGTATGGTAGCGATTTCTAGATAACCACCTTAAGGGTGAAACAATCCACAACTCAGAACTTCGGAAAGGTCAAATATAATTGATAAAATATTTGAAAATTAGAAGCCATTGAAATCCAGATGGCCACCACTAAGAAACAATCTGTCAGGTATGGATTGTTGCATTGTGCAACGTGGTTATGGCAATTGACCTCTTTATGCGCCTCAGAGCAAAATATTTGAAAATGATGGCCATTTTGAAATCCAAGATGGCTGCAAAGGGAAAGAAAAAAAATTATTCGGTTCCTGGGACCATCATCTACATTTTAAGACCCATATTTCTAATTGTAATGAAAAATTCCAGCAAATGCATCACAGTTGCCCATAGCAATGGGATCTGTCTGGGTTTTTGTGTCTCCTCGGGGTTCGATTAGAAGATATCGGCTACCAAAATCAACAGCTGTTACGAGCATATGCCCGTTAACATGTGCAAACAATGAAATATACTACAGCTGTCGTCGCTTTTTTTGGCAATTCCTTGGTAATCGGGTATTAGTAATCACAGCACGTGGGTTATTCATGAAGACCATTTTTTCTTTAATTTGTACCCACCTACAACGTCCGTGAATTTAGTACAAGCGTTCCAACTTTATCAGCAAGAGGTAGACCGCCACATTTTTAGAAGCGTTGTTGTTGTTAACGTTGTTATTATTATTATTATTAGCGTCACGTAGCGACAGTATATTACTTTTACCGGGCCCTTTTGGAGGGCCGTTTTTTGTTCGCGGCTCCCGTAAATGTAGGGCAATTTCTGCCGGTGGAAATGATAACGTACAAATTACTGTAATTCTGGTGTTTGACCCACTAGAAATTTGCGTTGATAATTTTTTAATTTAAAGTTTTTATGGTGTAAAAAAAACGGTGTATTTTGTAAAATTTGTTTGTTTTTGTCAGTCAGGTCATGTATCGTCAGGCGGTCATGTTCCTTTGGAGGGCGGCTTACTGGTATCCTGGTAACGCAGTACTACCGTGTCCCAGCCGGGTTGTCGGCGGCGTAACCGTCCCCCCATCGGTTTTCTAACGACAATCCGAAATGAAGGAGGGTACTGTTACCCCTGGTAGAACGAAGAGAAGATCTACCTACAAGGGCGTCGGCTCTGGAGAGCTAATGGCCGCCATTCAGCACATTGACGTCAGGTAGGGCATCCGGTCAATTATCTTTTTGCTCCAACAAATCTTCACACAGTGTTGTGTGAATGTGAGTGAATCCGGCCACCCTCAGTTAGCGGGGACAAAACCGGATTTAAAAACTTTGGTTTTTTACTACTACTACTTTATTTATAAAACTGAAAGTTAGGGTTGTTTACTGGATTTTGAAGTATGTACGGGATCAGCTATCACGGCTTTAAAGATGTATTCGGAAAAACCCCGCTTTCTAGAGAGCGGATTTTTTTTTCAAAATCGCGTATATTTGTAGTGAAATAATGTTGTTGCCAAAAAAGGAAATTAAGTGACGGTTGATTTCCCCGATTCCCCTCGGGCGATTGTAACGTAGGGTAAGTGTGTAAGTACACGCGGGGGTGGTACGGTAAGCGGGGGGTTACCTGGAAGGGCTTTGTGACGAAATTAACCAATGTATATTGTCTGCCAGCGCTCGAAGGCGAACCTCAGTCTATATTTTGTGTGGAATTCCCTCCAATGATTATGTTCGTGTTTTAGCTGAAATATTTTGGTAGATGATAGATACTGTATCTCGCAATACCTCTTCTCTGAAGATCGACCAGAGTTTTACGTGTTTACATTGAAATAACCAGAATGGTCGCTTTCGGTAAAACCTAGCGAAACGTTAGGAAGCAATGGCGCCTGAAAGGGGCTTTCCTCATTAGCTCTGTGGATTGATTCCTTAAAATTGGACCCTTTGTAATGGGTTCGGAATTCTTTTCGGACTATTTTTTTTGGGGGGGGGGGGGGGGGTATTTTTGGTTTAATTGTATTTTTATAATTTTTTATTGGTGGGGTGTAACCAGAGATGTTTTTTTCGCATATAACCAACAAAAGTCATACAATAGACCTAAAGCAGAACAAAAGACATTAACACAAAATAAAAATGAATAATAAAATAACAAATGGAATGAAATAAAGAAAAAGATAGTACAATTAAAATAAAAAAAAAGAAAACGAAAAACTAATAACAGATGAGAAAATAATTAACAATATTTAAAAAATAAAACCAAATCAAATACGTGTACATAGTCTTAGAATATCATTTAACATTAATAAATCATTAAATAAAAAAAACGACAAAACATAATAAAGATATTTATATAGCGCCTCCCCCAAAAGAAATAGAATATTAAAATGAATAAATAAATGGAACAAATAATTTTTTTTAAAAAATCAGGTACAAAAAAAAATAAGCGAAGGAGAAACGACAAAATCATAAAAAAATAAACGCCAAATTGGGAAGTAAGAAAATAAAAATAAACGGGGGATAATAAAAACATTTTAAAAATATAAAATCAAAAGTTTTTTTTTTTTAATACAACTTTTTAACACTGTATATTAAATCGGAAATGAAAAAAACTTAAATAATTAACACTAAACAAAATAAAGAGACTAAATAAGTAAAATAAAACAAAGTAATAAACACAAATACAATTACAAAATTAAAAACCAAAAATTTTTTTGAATAAATACATATACATTATAACTAAAAAAAATCTAATGAAAAATATCATAGAAATAAAATCAACAAACTAAAATAGTAATAAAGTAAATCGTTACAATAAAAATTTGAAATAAAACAAATTCCAAATAAGATGACTAATAGGTAAAATAAAAACTAAATAATACATAAGAAATGAACACATACAAACATAATTAAAAACAAAATAAACAACTATGAATACAAATATATAAATCATAATTAAAAATCAAAATAAACAAAGAATTAAATAAACAAAAACAAAGGATATTGTTTGCGAAATTGAAAATTTGCATTATTTAAATAAATTTTGTGATATTTCTTTAGAATTAATTAGTAATTGTGAAGAAAACTTACAGCTTCAATTTAGGGACATCCATTCACCTTACACATACCTTGCATGTGTGTATATATCAGAAAAAAAACTAGGGGCCACCAACAAACAGCTACACAGCACCACAGTAGAATTCTCTTACCAGCACAGATTTTTTCCAAGTGTCATCTGCACCTGGAACACCCCTACCAGCTTTACTGGTTTCAGCTCAGTCACTGGGGATTTTCCGGACGTCGCCGGAAAGCACTCAAACTCCGCTAGCTAGCCACAAAAACCTTCTTTTTACTTGCACATTTTGTTCCTGCACACTTGTGATCTTGTCATGTACAAGCACCTTTCACGAGGGACAACAATAACTCTACGACTGAGTGAGGTAATGAGAGCGGCGTGCCCACTGGTAGGGTATGAGCCTTTGGTGCTAGAGGTCCCCGGTTCAACTCCCGGCGGGGACATCTTGCAGGATTTAATCGGGTTACTAAATTCTGGATTTAATATGTACAAGAGCTATTGATTGAAATGGAATTCGCTCTCCATATGGTTCATTTGGACCGGCGGGGCAACATGAACCATGATAATTTACCCAGTCCTTCGGAAGCGGGGACGTTAAACCGTAGGTCCCATGTACAGAGAGGTCATAACCTTTGCATGCACATCACAGTCAGTGTCGAAAAGAGTAGGGTGATTACCCCTGGCTGACCAAATTCAGTTCCGGGTAAAAATGGACCCACAATGGAAATAAGCTTCAAGTCGAGGTATTCTTGGGGCTATCCAGGACATAAATCGAATAATCAAATGATTGGAAGATAGATTGCGTCCAACTTATTCAAGTCAACAGTCAACCTAAAAAACTTGCAAGTCGTCTGAACATGCAGCCACGGAATTACAATTAATCTTTTGAAATCATTCAAACAATCAAACACTTAAGGAAAGTCTGCTTCAATTCAACATAAAAATTCCAGCCAGCCAACCTCAGTTATGAACAAATGGCTCAGAGCGACCGAATAAGGTTCTGAACAGAGCATCACAACCACCGCCAATGAACCCACTGGCAAACCTTACAATTTACCAGCCCCCTCCAAACCAGTCCCCAACTAGCCCAGCAAACCTGAAACCTAGAAAGCCGAGCACCGCGAATTCTAGTTATTATTATTATGATCACATCATCACTCATCATCATCAGGTCATCATCAGGGTTAAACCTGTAAGGTTTCATGGCGTTTTTGGGGCATTTGATTTCATTTATATTATGTTTTGAAATTAGACATAAAACTTATCATTGTGACGTTATTTATTCCCATACTAAATTCATTTTATAATTTGGTCGCGCATGCTCTAGAGTATAACTTGTTTTGTAACATTGATACCGCTCGAGTATTTTCTGTATTGTAAACAAGCTGTATAGTAGAGTCATTTACATGAGATCCTGACCATTTTTAGGATACTTTTTTTCTTCTTGGTTTGCAAGAGACCACAAATTTTAACAAAAAAATAAGCTTCATACAACTCACCAGAGAACGACGGCTAACGTTTTTTTGCAGAGAGTTTTTCACAATGGCCCCAGCCGCCATTTTGAAATATAATGCCATCTGGACATCTAATCACCAGAGGGCTGCCGACATCACCTGTTGAAAATGTAATATTATATAAATATCTTTGCTCAGAATGTAGACGACAAATAAAAATGTTTTCCTACTAATTTTGGAAGTGAGAAAGCAAATAGTGGTAATTGTAGCATTTTGAGACTGTCGGGCTCTCAAAATTCAAGATGGCGACCAGTGCCATCTTGAAAATGGGATATTGCCCATATTTTCTCTGGCAATACAGGAAAAGCATGATGGATTCATGAATAGTGTTGTCAGGAAAAAAAATCAACGGAAGAGTGTATACAACATTTGCTGACACGGTTGACCTTTGAACAAATCCCAAGATGCGTGGCTAGAGAATGCTTGAAAAAATTTTAAAAATGTAAACTATTTGACACGAATGCACTAAATTGACACATAAGGTATATTTTCTAATTTGGGATATCCTAGATGAAAATGACTCTGTGTATAAGACTTTTGCCCCCACTACAGGAAAAGGTTTAACACCTTTGGTAAGTTAGTATGGATCCACTATATCAATGCTAGGTAGTTAGTGCCTATCCAAATTGGGCTATCCCTTTTTCAATAGGGGCCAATTTAAGTTTACACAGGGGTCAAACTTTTAAATGCCCCAATCAAGTTGTGAAGTATGCCATACACTCAGGTAGTCTTCGTCCGCACTTAGAGCGATCAATTATCTTGCTTATATGCAAAACGAATCGCTCATCAGCGATTGGTAACGCGATGGCACCTATTTTGGCATGGTGTAAACCTTTCTATCAAAATATCCCCATCTGAGAGGATTAAGGTTGAGGAAACTGTTTCTTTAGTACAAAAAATTGTGAAATTCTAATTCCTATGGGAGCAATAGGAGATTCAGCCTATGTTTTATATTGAAATAAGACAAAATCGCCTTTGTTTCATTGAATAGGTAATTTCTGTAGCAAAAATTAAAAGGCAGGCGATCTATTCAAATCTATTTCTGTATATCACAGAAAAGAAAATATGGATGTGTTGCATATTTAAGTGGACACTGTCAACATTATTGCATATAGGGTGGCCCTCTTTTTTGTCCAAAAATTGTTTTTGTGTATCTTTTACAGTATTAACCCTCACCTGAATGAATGTCTTGTGTGTAGAATAGTAATTTGGTATAAAATGACTCGGAGGTTATTGTATTCCATTTGGCTGTAGGGTTGTACAATGAAATGTAAGAAAATACACACCAAACCAAGCTGTGTAATTTCCCTGTTAAACCTTCAGACTGGTCCGTTGGCCACCTTATTTATGTTATCATTACCATGTTTATGGATTTACTATTGTATGTAAAATTTAACTAGTATTATAAACAAAAACGTTTTGACTGAAACCTAAGAAAAAAGGCCTTGGAAACAATAACCCCCAACTGACATTGACTTGAAAGTAGGGCCCTTCGAGGTGGCTGGTGGCATTTCATCGTCCATTGGTTAAACTGCTTGTTCTCATGCAAGGCCCCAATCTATTCATTTGAGATTTTTAAGGACTTTTGTATTGTTGGGGAAATGTACCTGTATCTTTAAGGCCCCCATTTTGTGTCACTCCAGCAGTTCCTAATCCCAGTTGAAGCACAGATTTCAGTTCTAAAGGTCCCTATGGAAATGTTTGACTCAGAAGCTAATAAACCTTACAAATATTTCAAAATCTCAATTCCAAAAACCCTTATTTGGCAGACCAAATCATTTTCCAAGCCCCTAATGTTCGACAATCAGGGACCGACATCACCTGGGAAAACGGTTAAGGCCCACGGTAAGTATACTCAAACAACTAAGGGGTGGGTTTACCATTTCAATGTCAATACAAATAAATAGTAATTTTCATCTAGGATCATCTCATACATAGAGGACCCATGACCACTAGTTCACAGTATTTTGTGATGGGTGCTTCAGTTAAAATGGGATTTGCATTCCAAATTTAGAAAAAAACTGATATCTTATCTGTCAATTTAGGCAGTTGGGTATCAATATTTACATTTCTTTTTAATTTCAGATGGCTACTAGCCACCACCTTGGATTTTTAAAGTCAACGGTGGGTCATCAAATGTTGTTACCCTTTCCATTGATTTTTTCCTGACAAAACTGTAATAAATAAAGCCAATGCTTGTTCCTTGGAGGTGCCCAGTGTTTACCAGATAAAATTTGGCCCATCCTCTCTGTAAAAGGAGGGTCCTCAGTTTGTTCAAGACACTGTTCCACTCTGATTTCTCCGCGATACTTGGATGAATTTTGGAAGCCAGACAGGTCTCAAAATGCCAAGATAACCATTCTAATTTGCTTTCGTGGTCCTGTCAAAATTAGTAGGACAAACCACTATTTGTCAGTCGAACACGAGAGATGTAGGAAAGGAGGTGTAATCGGCGTCTCGCCCATACTCTCGGATCGGTACTCTTGTATCCGAGCACGTAACCAGCATAGTACACTGGGGAAGAGGAGGCGCGAAATTAACAACCCACTTGAAAGGGCCTTTCCCTAGTAATCTGTGGCGACCTCCACACTCGCTTGATCGTCAGTGGTAATCGTACTGGAGGACATAAAGAGCGTGTCTGTGCAACAGTGTTTTCCTAGAGTTATTTTCTAACCCGTTTACCCGTGTGGTGCTTCCGGGTTTGCATACAGAAATCGTATATCCCTGTCTAATTCGAAGTCGATTGTTACGGGCCAAACCTCAAAAGCGAGGAATAATTTCATTCATTGAAAAACCCATCAAAATCGGCCGAATTTTCGAGTATTTATTAACGTTTGAAATAGTGAATTCATAGGCCAATTGTAAGGTATAATTTGACGATTCGAGGAATAGATGTCCTGTTTTTTTTTCCGGACCATTTCCTCAAGTTCCGATCATTTCCTGTGATTGAAAACCACATGGAATACGATGCGATGGTGCACTTTAATCCAAATTCAAGCGACCTTTTTTTCGTGACAAGAAGCGACACACTTTTGTAGTGGAGTTTGAAATTGGCACGCGTTCGCTATTAGAATTTTTGCTTTTGGGTATCTTTGTATGCATAGATGCGCTTAAGACAATTGGCCTGATTCAAGTTTTGCATCTTTTAGGCTCCTCTGGCAATGTAGGCTACGGGGGTATTTGGGGGGCATTTTTATGAGGCCAATATGGTACAGGGAATAAGGTTGTGAATTTAGCTATAGATTATGAGGACTATCAAGTATTGGGATTATATATATCCTATATACCTGACATACCTATTTCATACCCTATATATGAAATGCATTTGCAGCTGCATGTAAAATACAATTGTAATTATATAGAAAAAGTTTCCTGGTCACGAAGTGATTCTGGGTGTTTATTTTTTCCTTAGTACGTGGTCTCATATGCCTAAATCTCCATATTCTGCTGCCCTATATTTACAATTCCTCCAGTTTAATTTAGATTTACAAAGCTATTTCCACCATTGAGTTCGTCGCTAATAACTATAAATGCTGAAACGGCAACAATGTTCTCCTGATTCATTTTTGTGTGGTGTTTACTTTTCAATGCATTTCACACACCGCGTGAAACGCATCATTATCCCCCAATCATGCAATTACAAACCCCAGATTGATGCGGGCCCCTTGGGGTCTCCGATACCAATGACATTACTGGTATATTGGTAGGTATGATAAAAGATTTGAATTTGATAAGCTTTAATGGAATCACTTGGTTCATCGGGACGCGCCGGCCGGCGCGGCGGGCAGTTCTCCACAGATGGGCCGGCCCCGGCAAACAGTCCCCGTCAATTTTGGGGGGGGATCATCTACCCCCCTCGTGCGTGTTCGCGGGTCATTTTACCCGTGTCTATTTATTTTATAATCAATTCACTTTCTGCGATTTTTTGTCTCTAATAATATCTCTTCATGAATTTCGATAAATCTTCATCAACAACATCGTCCATATTATTCTGTAGTAGGCGTTCTTATTTTCCCCATATTTGTCAGTGGCACGTGAGAACTACATAATTCGAAATGAAGCGGGTCATGCTGCATGCGGAGGGTTTGTTGTTTAACATTGGAAACCTATTAGATGTGCGCAGAGGCAAGGGAGCATCGCAATAAAGATGGCATAAAGCAGGAGAGGAGGGGCGCCGTGCACGACCTCTGACCAAATCTATCTAAGCTTCCGCGGGACTTAGTGACTTAATTCCTAATTGGGTGCTTGAAATCAATAGCGGAACCCTCCCGCGGTCCGCACACATATAGTCCCTTTGAAGTGCCTGGCGATACATCTCCTCTCCTTCATTTCTCCCTGATCCTGATCTACATCTAAGCTATTTTATTTCCAGGTGATAGCGGCAGCCATCTTGGATATAGATGTCAAGACTGGCGTTTGTATGTAAAAACCTCACTCCATCTTGATCTGTTGTGGCCCTAGCAATTTAGTGGGAAATGACACTTCATTCATCATTGTAGCTCATCTGGTTTCGAGATGATATCACTTTTTATTTATTTTCAAATGGCGCGGCGGCCATTTTGAAAAACACTCTGTAAAAAAGTTAATCCGTCAGTTCTGGGAGGCGTATAGGAGCTATTTTTTTTGTTAAAATTGGTCCATCTTGCCAAATCCATAGACAAAAGGTATCCTAAAAATTGGTCCGGATCTCAATAAATGATTCTGTAATCATGGGTTTAGACATGTCAATGACGATTAAGAATATCAAAATAATCCGATTTTTGCATATTTTGTAACAAGTGATAGTTCTCCTAACACTAAAACCCTACAAATGATTAGGACCAGAAGCACCCTAATACGGACAACATCGAAAATATGTTATTCATTATTGTCCGTACGGACACTTGACTACAGCAGTATTGAATGGAGATTCGTATTTCGACACACGATTGTTTTTTTGTCCTTCTTCGTCCACTTTCTTCAGTTGGAAAAAAGTTGACTTATGAGAATTTCCTACAGATTTAATCCCCTTCGCTTTTAGTATTCCTGGCAAATTTCAGATGACTTTGAACCTTCGGATAATCCTGATAGCTCACAATCCGACACATGCATGGCTGAGAAAGTCACGCACCAACACATACACGTACCATGCACACACTCTTCAGCTGAAAACATTATTGCACAAAAGGTTAAGCCCAATAAATCGGCAAAATTATGAAAAAAATCGTGTTGCATGAATTATATTTAAGAATACCATAAAATGTTTTATGCAGGTAACATAAATCGCCCATCATGCAACTCCAAATCACAACATAAAAATTTCATACTTGGCCAAATTTAGCTTCATTTTACTTTTTGGTTTTTGAAATGGTTTTGGCATCTGAAAGAGGAGAAAGTGTGCAAAAATCAGGTGTCGCGGCAAGTGTATGCCTTATTTTTACAATATTTAAAAATCTGGTACTTTTGGGGTCTAAGCAGGTGAACTTGAAGTGATTTGTTCTTAATGTTCCTAAATAGTGTATATACATGTTACACATTTTACGCTAGCCCATTTCACAAAGTTTAAATTCCTGTCAATTTTTGCTCTGGTTTGCCATGGTAACCACGTTAGGCCTCTGATTGGCTAAACACTAGACCGAATGTAACCAATAAATAAACAAGCTACTGGGACCAAACTTTGTGGGGCATGTGTCAGGGGTCATCCAGTGAACCATGAAGCCGTGCTTTTTAATACCGTTGCCCTGGCAACCGGGCAATCGACCAATCCCATAATTTCATAGCGTAATTTGAATTTGGAACACAATTTTGAAAATTCGGCTTCATGGTTCCCTCGCCCATATTTGGCTCACTATTTGTTCAAATTTCATGTGCAATAGCATGTAGCTTTTCTCGTAGTTACTTTTTGCGTATGTTAACGAAATGTAGTTATAGACCTCGAAACATTTAGCCAATTGAGGGCGCTTTTGATGTGAAATATGGATCTCTGTTTTTAATTTAATTTTATACTGAATTATCATAATTTTAATGAATTTTAATTTTAAATGGGGAAATTCAGCATTTCCTGTAATTAATTGTTAAATTTTTTTCTAAATATCGCGGGGGAGAAAACAATAAAATACATAAAAATCACTTACCCAGTACATTTAAATTACTTTAAATTATGGAAAATAATAGAGTATTTTATTTACTTCGACTGACTAGCAAAATAAATGGTAAGCGTGTGGCGTATAAAATATCCTTTAAATTTCTTAAATATAACCCATTTAAATATTTCACTGGCAACGTAATAGTATAATCATCGAATTATCATAATTAATTAATGAAAGAATCCTCGAATCGGTGCATCCATGGTCCTGTAATTAATTTTTAAAATAATTTTCTTAAATACGCAGGGTGAGAACATAAAATACATAAAAAATCCTTAACCCAGTACATTAATTACTTTTACATTTAATGGGACAAAATAATATAGTATTTATTTACTTTCGACTTATCCAAAAAAATGTGTTAATGCGTATACATAATATCCTTTACAATTTTCTTAAATATAACCCATTTAAATTTTCACATGGAAAAGTATAGGAGACGATGCATTTTTGGCAAATTGCTGTACAAACCGCTTAACTTTGATCAGCAAATATCTCGGGAATCGAATGTTCCGATTGCGATCGAATAAAAGCATTTTTGTAGATTACAATCTACACAATCTATCCCATTGTATTATCTCATTTTCGTAAATTGAAGAAGATTTACTCATATTCAGACCCCAAAGTAGTTTGTTTGTGTGTGTGTGTGTGTGTGCGCGCGCGTGTGTGTGTAAATTTGTGCGTGTGTGTGTTGGTTTTTGTGGTCTTGTTTGTACTCAACAGGTACAGGCCGTCTCTGCCAACGGATCCATCATCTTGGGGGGAAGTGTCATCTGGAGTAACCCCCAAGATCAAATCCCAATCCATATTCGATTATTTGCTGACCGAACATCATTATCTCCAGAGGTCTTGGAAAATTCTACTAACTGGTCCTCCATGTTACTGCACTTCAATGTTGAGAAATGTGCCATCTTATCCATACCAAGAAGCGCACAAGGCAACCTAAGTCCTTTTCCCTATAATATCCTTGGGCAATGACACTTCCAAGATAGAACGGGCTGACTACCTCGGTGTTACAATTTCAAAGACCTTAGATGTATGACTCACTGGTAATAAGATCACATTGAAAGGCAAATCGGAACCATTGGGTTATTATCGGCGACTCGCACTCTATCCATCCATGTACACGGACGTAAGGCCAAAGCTTCTCAGGCCCTAGTCTCCACAAATAATCGAGTATGCTTCATAAATTCTTGAACACTTATAACAAATCAACGCTGTAAAATCAAATTGAACACGTTCACGGGCAGCATCACGGGTTTGTCTTCAAAGACTACCGAAGAACTACCTCTGTTACATCCTTGACCAACACCTTGGGCTGGGATTCTCTCCATACTCAGGCTCTAGTCATCCTCAATTGAATATGTTCTACAAAAATCCAATTTAACCTAGTAAAATATCCAGTCTAATATTTGGCAGACAGACACCAATTAAAATGTAGCATTTCCCGAGGCAATATTTGACAGTTTACAAGTTTTTCATTTAACGTACCCACGTACCATTCGACTTTGGAACCACCTACCAGCTTCAGCAGTTTCTGCACCTTCACTCCCAGTATTTGTCAGGAGCCAGTCTACTACCATCCGCAGATGATACTCCTGTGGGCTCCAAGTTATTATAGTCTACCATCTGTAATAGTGCACCAGTGTTTTTGGTTGTGTGGTTTGGGGTTGTTCACCTATAATATATCTTTTCGTCGATTCGTCTTTCACTTTCTTTCACCCTGCCTGTGACGTCACTGTCTGCCACGAGTCCCAGTGTAGCAGTTTGCTGAATAGGGAACTCCTATTGAATATTGAAGTGTGTGGGTGTGTGGATTCGACAATTCCATTCATCTCGCCAAATGAATATAAGTCGGTCAAACTGTTCAAATATATTGTTATATGGCGAGACTATGTATTGTAAAAGTGTCGCAATGTTTCCAGGAAAGGCGTGGGGAGTCCGGTGCTCAAATTACCGTATCCTGGCATTCTGTGCACTTTAATTTATATTTCTTGCTTATTTTCTACCTCATTTACTAAACTTAACATTCCGAAGTGTTGGTTTTTAACCATTTTTGAAAAGCTATCCAAGAAAATGCGTACCTGGTACGGTATGATTTAAGAATATAACCTACGTGTACCATCTTTTGAGTAATAAAATGCATATGGCAAATCCTCATTCTTGTGTCCAGGCTTAAGTCATGAGACCCACTACCTTGATGAAAAAAATAACAAGATCATTTTTATACAATATTGCAGATTTAGCTCTTCTTAAAAACCGATGTAACCTACGTGATATTTGCAACTTACTTACTAAATATTGTTTTAAGTGAGCACAAAGAAAACAACAAGTCGCACGAATCTGAAACTTTGTGGAAACGTTGGTTTGTAAGGCCATCACATGTTTTAAAACAGACGAAGCAATTTATTTGATTGTTAATACCTTTCCCATTTACTCCATTTGTACGGTAAGTTACTCCTAACAAATTGAATGGAAATTCCAGCAAGTTGTGTAAAAACATATTATTTGAGATTACATGCGGGATAATTTGGGTAAATAATGTAGAAATGCATTGGCTTTCTCAGTGGCACCCATTGGGGGTAATTAATTTAGAGAAACTTTTTTTTTTTTGCCATTCAGTGGACTTGACCCTAAAAGTTGAATACCATTTTGAACGTCATCATGATACTTCCCCATTCAAATACACATTTGTGATCTCTGTCTACTGAAGACGAGGAACACTCTGCGTACATGCTATACTTTTATTTAAGAATATTTAATGTTTTTCTTTATTATGAATTTTCCCTCCGTTTCTATAACTTTCACTTCCACCCAATCGACAATAATTAAATTTCCGCATTGATTTTTCTTTTACTTCTTTTTACTCGATGGCCTATTTTGGGTGCTTTATAGGTCAAAACTGTTGTTTAGATAGCTTGTTTGAGCATTAAAAGTGACCTGTTTTCCAAAAATTGGTACATTTTAAACTGCAAAATACATCCATTAAAGAATATTAACATTTTCCACAAGTCCTTAAATTTTCATGTAACATCTAACGGAGCAAGTTACAGACCTAAAAGTAAACAGCCACGCACTTTATTTTACATCTTGACAAATACAATTTTTGACAAAAGGCACACTTTTCAATACCGTCACACACACTATAAAATTGCCCCCCTCTCCCCGAAACAATGTGAAACCTGAAATTGTTACAGTGTGCCTACCAATTTTCCACATTGGTGGGAAGGGGAAGAGTTTCTGGGATTTGCAAAAGCTTCAGGCTTATTAAAACAAAAAACAATTTCATACCCTCAAAACTGGTTCAATTATGCTATGTAAGAGAGCAAATTTTCACAAGTTGTGTCAAACATTGTCTAAGATTGTAGAACTGGCGCAATGTGAATCGATATAAATCAAAATCAGGTAACATGAAATTTTATGAGTACCCGGCAACGGGAGGCCGCATGCAGCAGGCAACAAGCTAATGAGTTTGTATTTGGATCCTTCGTTTGATCATGGTTTGGAATCCGCTGAGTATGAGACAGCGCTGACCTAGAAAGCGGCGATGTTGACATCACATGTCACGCGTATTCAAACTCTCTCATGCATTTCGTATTGGAATGACATGAACGAGTCCCAACTCAGCTCCATGCAGTATTTCTCAACAAGGTGAATGGGGCAGGGAAGGTAGGGAAGGTGTGAGGTAGGTAGGCATGGTATGTTGCCAAACAAACAGCAAATACGAAGGAAATGAGAAACTGCTTCTAAAAGGACCCTTACTTTACCCGACTCCTCAACGCGGGACAATGACCGGACCAAACCCACAGATATCCACGTACGCTGTTTGTTGGGATGTTGAATAGTGTCATGGTGTCTATCGACCACTAGGTAGGATTCAAACATGATAGCATTGTGAGTTATTACAGGGGGGGTATATTCGATCACTGTGATTTATGAGAAAGAGAGAAATTCCATCAAACTTGATTTTAATTGGCACGATTCATTCTCAAAAGTTAGTTACTTGGACATTTATATATTACAAGCATTCAGGAGTTGCGATTGGTATAAATTTGTAATATTCCACTTTGTATCTAAATGCATTTATTGTAACTTGTATTCTTACTTTATCTTCTTTGTATATTTTTACGTTTTGTATTTATATATATTTTATTCACTTTGTAAATCACGGGACTGACCTGAAAACAACTCTGGTTGATGTTAGGATAGGTTTGTTATTTGTACTCTACCACACATTAATAAGACCTCATCTTGACTGCACAACTGCGGCTTGGGGACCTTTATGCATCTAAAAACAAAAAACTCCATTGAGCGTTGTACAAAAAACGGCTGCAAGGTTCGTGACATGCACTTATGGCAAAGATACCAGCATAAGCAAGATCCTCGATTCCCTTGGATGGTTACCCATGCAAGAAAGGCGAAGAAAACATCGCTCTCTTGCTCTCCATAAATGAAAAGGGACATTTGGACATTAAACTACCTCGACTCCATAAAACCAAAAGTTGACAGACCACGAAGGGGGCACAACTGCCAATTTCAACAGACCGACCGCTAGAACAGATGCCTTCGCTAATTTCATGAGAAAATGTGACCGAATGGAACCAGCTTCAACCAGAGACTGTCATCCACACTGACCTGCCCAATTCAAAACTGCCCTCTTGCCCACCTGCTGTTACAATTAGTCCAGAGTATTTTGGAGGAACGCCACAAAATCAGGTAAATCATCTATGCAGTACCACAGTCTATATTTAACGGGTTTAAATAAAGCTCACAACAACAACAGACGACAGCCGGTCTAAAAAAAAAATGGTTAAATCAGAAAAAAAATTGGTTAAATATGAAATTTCAAATAAGTCATCTTACTTGGATAATATTTAAGAAGAAAGACCAGGCTTTCAATGTTGTTTGTTTATCTTATTTACTTTGGTCAATCCAGAGATATAATCAATTTAGTGCGATATCCCAAAACCCATTTGGTGCCACCTTTTATGCTGGTCGAGTTTGCTTCTGCCCAGTGTATGCCATGGGTCCTTGAAGCGCACAAAAGATTTCAACTTGGACAAAAGAAACAAAACACAGATAAAGTAAACAAAAAAGTCTATTTTTATCGACACCAGTTTTAATAGTCAACATAATCGGTTAAATGATAATATCTTCTTTTCATAAATAATAAACAATACAAATAGTTATTACACGTCAATGAAATTGCCACTTTGAATTCATTACCAATTTGGTATCTGTTAAAATCGTACCAAGGCAATGTAATTGCACCAAAATAAACACCCAAATCCAAAGAATGGTTTAAAATATTGCACTCTCTTTGTGCATTTACTAACTGTGTTGGAGTCAATAGAAAAAATTTTTTTTTTTTTTTTTGGGTATTTGGAAGCTAAGTATCAAGGTGTTGGTAGGAATTTGCGGTTCATGATACTTCAAGACCATAAAAACTCTCTCCTCCAGATTGTTGTACGCTCATGGTTCTCTTCTTCTAAGTTCTAACAAACACCAGTATATGTCGAATGTTATTCAACTTTATCTTAAAGCCGAACTTACTGATCATAACTTCCACCCTTACGCAACTGTTGTTTCGTATCTTTGCGTTTCTTTATGACGTATCCCTTTTTAAAGAATTTCATATCTGTTCACAGGTGAATAACTTATGTTTAACTAACTCTTTCACCGTTTTTCACTCAACCAAAAGTGGCACAAACTCGATTTTTGTGTTCCTCAAGTTAACTGGGTTTATCTCTCGATTGAAACAAGAAATGAGATGTAAACAAAAAATCCTGGAAAGCCTGGTCTTTTCTCTTTTTAATGTAATATACATTACACTATATTTAAGATCTAATATTGAAAAAATCGGTTTTGATTGTACCATTTTTTT
Source organism: Ophioderma brevispina (assembly GCA_023653785.1). Taxonomy (NCBI): domain Eukaryota; kingdom Metazoa; phylum Echinodermata; class Ophiuroidea; order Amphilepidida; family Ophiodermatidae; genus Ophioderma; species Ophioderma brevispina. The sequence goes on from JAMKCH010006056.1 coordinate 57,755, forward strand.
TTGAGACAGGCTTATAGAGTATTAATGTAAACAGAACGATAAAATCGGCTTGATTGTACTTAAATAATAATTGAACAACTTTAAGATTCTCAAAGATTTCCCTACCTTTTATTTGGTTACAAAAATAACTTTAAAATGAGAACAAAAGGATTTGTATTGCTTAATATTTCAATTTTATAAAACATAAGCTGATTTCGTATTTGCTTCTTATACGCTTTAGAAATTTCCAAATTTCACAATTTTCAATAGCACCAGAAAAACCCAATTGATGTTAAGATAAATTGTTAATACAGGAGCAATGGTCTTTGGGGTTACATCGACCCAAAAAACAGAAACAGACAGACCGTAGAAACATACAATAAACACAAAACACACACACACATACAAATCAAAGGTACATGCTTACTGCCAAAAACACGGCAACCATCAAGGACAAGATCCGACAGAAGGAGGAAGCCCGAAAATATTAGGTACAACAGCCAATGAATGCAAGAATAAAAATATGATGGACAAAATAATCATTTTGTATAGGCCTAATGAGCTTGTTTTTAAAAGTTGTTTAAATGTGGAAAGGGACGGAGAATTTTAAGGTGAGTAGGCAGGTTTTCCATAATATAGGACCTTGGAAAAGTCCAACAAAAACATGTTTGTTCTCTTGATGAAATTAATGGTCATGGCCATTCAAGGATCTGGGATGTTGTTCACGGGGTCAAGCGGGAATTGAACATTGTGTGCTATGTTGCGCAGCAGTGTCTGATTATCGAACTCGCTTATTAATTGCCCATGATTGACACAGAAATAAACCTGAACGCAAATGTTCAGTGACGCTAAATATCTTTTGTGAATGGCAATTCCCGGATAGCCATCACAACATTACACACACGTTTTGCGCTAATCAACTGCTTGGAAGATGAGAGCGATCGACCCGTCTCCTGTCTTTGTTTTTCCCTTGATTTCCCACATTCGCTCTCCAATCTCTTCCAACATTCTTATACATTTGTCAGTTTATGAATTCCACGAGAGCAAACGTAATGATAAAAGAGACTTTGGACATAAGCGATCCCAATTTTTTTTTTTTAACCCTATTTTTTTTTTCATATTTTGAAAAATGGAAACAAACATTTTTTGTCCACTCCTGTTAGTCAATGGAACTCGGGACATTGTGGTGTGCACATATATTAGAAAAAAAATGCGGCAGTTATAGGATTTTTAAAAATTTTTCAACCACCTCCATTAATACGCAAGGGAGTTTCCATGAACCCTCAATAATTACTCATTTACGGTAGGCGACGAAAAAAAAAATACGTGTTTTACGGGCCTGAACGACCCAGATTTTGCGTTTAGTTTTAACCAAAAGCTTCGTGTAAAATCATTCGTTTTGGGGCTAAATTTATCAACTTTGCTATTTTTTTTAATATGTTTGTAAAAAAAATCACTTTTTCTCAAGATTTTTTTTTTTCCAGACTTTTGGGCGTATTTTAGGCCATTTTGGGCTATTTTAACCTCCAGAGGGGAAAAAATCTCCCCGACCAAACAGATCCTATTGAAAAGGTCCGCCGCTCCGTAAATAGGTGTTTTTTTTCGTCGCCTGAGCCCGATTTTAGTTTTTTGGGGTATTAACAGAAGTGCATTGAAATAAAAAATATATAAATAAATCACGAAAAATCTCATCCTTAAATCGGCTACCGTGTAAGGGGTCCATATGTTCCCTTGGTGAGTTAAAGCCACTATCAAGTCATTTTTTTCCAAATTGAAAATGCCGATTTTGTCTCTAAGTTGCTAGTGCTAGGTCATATCAACATCTCAGTCGTTGTCAGTATCACACTTGTTATTTACTAGCTGTTCTTTGTGAAAAACAGACACCTAAGCTTTTAAAAAAAGGGCGTCTAGAAGAATTTACGACTGTGTTTCTAGACCTTAAAAAAGTTGTATCCTACTTTTATTAGTAAAAAAGCATAAATATCAAAAATATCTGACAATACGGGCGGTTTTACGCTTAGCATTATGCCCCTTACATGTCCTTATACTACAACAATTTACATTACAACAAGCAAAAAACATCGACTTCGATGAAAAAGGGTATGGGGGCGCGATTAGTTTATATATCGTGGAAAAAATCGCGTAGTGGCTTTAGTGTGAACAATCATTACAATGTTAGTGCAAATGGGGAAATACTTCTAGATTACTGCAATTAACAACTCCATTATGTTCTTTCTAGGTTTGCAGAGCCAATTTAAAGTCTGATTGGAGTGATCTTAATATACAGCAGCCACGAAACCAACCTTATTCCAATAAGGACGCAATGCTAACCAACCAACGCAATCCACTAGGTTCCTGTGTTCCGAACAGAACATCATTTTTTGAAATGCACAAGTGCCAGCAGCACTGTGCAGAATATTCTATTCCGATATGAGAGAAACATGACCTGAAACTCGTCATCCCCCCGCAAAATGGCTGGCCTAATTCATGGATGGTCCTCCGTTTCCCAATTTAATCCACTACCAACTGGAGAGTAAAATATATGGTGTCAGCATACCAAGTTCTTCTCAAAAAGAAGGTAAGTACGAATTAACAGACATCTTTACATTTCTAGCGAAATAGGACAACATATTATTTCCTCATTTTTTGGTTTTAAAGCGCCACAATGGAGTTTTCTTTCGAATGACCAGCACAATTTTCCATCTTCAACTTGCATTTGAACTAGTTGGTAGTTGTACATAACGTTTCGTTGGACAACTGGGTCCTGCTCTCCTAATATCCCTGTCGGGTTTGCGTTAAAAGCTGGAACGTTTTCGGCTTCAGTTTTGATTTGAAACTTTTCTTTTCAGAATAATTAAATAAAACAAAAAATTTTTGTTCTTTTTTAATTGTTTCAAACATTAACGATTATTTTCCGTTAAGCTTTTTAAGTAGGTCCAGGCACAGACCAATGTGACCTTGTTAGCCCATCTATATAAATTTTTCAAACGGTTTCTAGACCGTTTTTAATAATAAGAATATCATAACTGGCATTTAATGGCAGCTCCTACAAAGATCACAGCGCCTAACAGAGAATGGCCAAAATAGTCCACACCAAAGAAACACGTGAAAAACAAAACGGAAAACATAATCACACTGAAGAAATAAGTCCTTCAGCAAACGTTTATGAAAACGGGCCCGAAACTGCCTCCCTCATCTTAATATAGGTCGCTCATTCCAGAGCCTGGGGGCAGCGACAGCAAAGAAGAGTCGCCAGCTCCGTCCGAGAGCGAGGAACGACGAGCCTCGTGGTATCAGCCGAGAGCTAAGTCTGGCTGTTTTCAACAGCACCGTTACAGTTCAACTAACAGAAGTAAGAGATTGCTCAAAATAGATGGAGCGACCCTTCTTAATACACGTAAATACATACAACATTGTTATTAATTCCATCTTTAAAACCGCAAGCCAATGTAAGGAATGCAGAGATCATCAGAGCACCGGTCCTGTCCACATGCAAATACTAGCCGGGCGGCTTTGTTTTGGAAACGTTGAGAGGCGTTCGGATATCCACAGTGCGCGCATCCAACAGGATGGAATTGGCATAGTCATGCGAGATAGGACAAGTGCTCTGACAGCACGATGACAATGCGTCTTGGTGATGAAATCGACGTATACTCCACAAAGTCCGCACGTGGGAAATTTAACCGTTTAATTTACACAAGTTATTTAAATGGATTGAATGTTTAAAGAAGTTATCAATGTGACGAGCCCCGGTTTTTCACAAGTAGAAGTCTGATAGAAATATCAACTCTTTTCAAATCAATGTTTGATATAGTTTTAAAATTCTGGGGGCTGGGGACAATTACAAGGCATTCCTGTTTTCTCCTGGTTAATTTAACTGTAATTTGTGGATGTAACATCCAAGTATTTAGCTTCAGAATGCATGTAGACAAATATTCAAAGCATGTTCACAATCATCAGACCCACACCAGGGATCTTAGGATCAAATGCAATGTACAACTGAATATCCTCAGCAGAGCAAGTGAAAACTCATGTTTGGTGGTCGTATGATGTCACCAACAGGGAGGTGTAACCATAATAACTCCTTGAGGGCCGATGATTGATCCCTGAGGCAAAATATGTTATGATGCGTTCATCGGGATCGGCCTTAATTTATCGACAAACTCCCTGACGTACGACTCAAAATACGACTTGACCATGACACACCTAATCGCACAATCGCACCTGACATCATCTAAGCCTTTGGCATAAAAATAATGGGGTGATCAACAGGCGAAAGCCGCAGACCATATCAGCAATACAAGAGGACAAAGCTTTTTGTTTTGCGATTATCTGGAACAATCATTCTTTCTTAACCTTAAGAAGAGCAATTTCTGTGCTATGGAACCTTTCGTATGATGATGATACTCTTCATCTTCAACTAGGTTGTATCTGTCGACGTGGTCAATTACCTCATATCTTGCGGCCAGTCTCATTACTTTCAAATAAACTTAATATTGGCCACAAGGCCTATATAGTGCGTGAGGATGTTATGATCAAATTGTTTGTCTTTAGAACTGGTGTCAAATTATTGATTGCTTAAGAGTGATTGGAAATATGCCAGATGAAAGTGAACTGTTTAACTATCTTAGTAATCACAGGTAGCAAATTTGTAAATGGTCTTTTACTAACCAGGTAGGTAAAGTATCAGCGACAGTCTTTCGCTCGGAATTTCTTGATGATCTTTTCCCTTTTCCACATCACTTGTGTGAGTTGAACAAAATGATGCATGAAAGCAAATTGGTTTGAAAACATCGGGTCAACATGACCACAGCTCCGCGAATAGAATCCACAGTAGCCCCTATGTTATCCCCTTTTCCACTAAAAAAAGACAGGAAATTGATAGCCCGGGCCATATCGAAGTGTTTTCCAGATTCGAAGATCTTTGGATGAATTTGTTCAAGTCCATTATAGTTTGCTACTTTTCTTTTTGAATTTGCATAGAGAATTTGTAGAAAAGTATTCAATCTTGGAAGAAGTGATCAATTTAGTCACAATGTCTTTTTGAATGAGGAAAGCTTCAAGATCGCCTTCTCTGCGACTTTTCTCTTTCCGCCATTTGCGGTTCCATCCAACCTTCTACGAATGCGTCTCTGAGTATGCACGGCTTCATTATACCCCCAAGGTAATCTTGGCCTAATGATACGCTCTTTGTAATAACAGGACAAACTGTATCAAGCACAGATAATGTAAGAGATTTCATAGGCCTTTCTGTGGGCATTAGGGTCATTAGATCATTAAGGGAAATCTGACATGCTTTCATTTAGCAAATCTGAACAGGCTCGGAGTTTAGTTTACCGTATGGCCTAAAGCTAGTTACTACTTTCGTAGGCGGATCACCCTTTTCTCAACATTTTTACTATGCAATTTAAACATGATGACGAGCGTAAGCCTTGTGGAAGAACAATCATGTTCTTGAATAACTCATCATCTTCTTGCCGTGTTATTAACAGATCGAGATGTGACCCGTCCTATTAGTTGTTTATCGCTAAATTGACCAAAAACCTGTTCTTACAAAAGTCGTGAACTTTCTTGTGGTTCTGATTTTTCGGAATTCCATATGCACATTGAAATCCCCCAAAAAGTACAAGCGACTGTGGAACACTTAATTCCGCAGGACCATTCAAATTACTCAAGGAATGCTGAAGTTTTAAGACCATTAGCTTGTGACGGTGTGGACTAATAGATGGTAATTAATTGAAATAGAATTTTTCAATGTTATAATGCAATGCTCGAACTGAATTTATTAAACCTGTTTGGGTGAAATCAGAGTTAGTGACTTCTTGTATATCATGCCATTCCCGGCCCGCCTTGTCCTAGCATTTCCCTTTCCCCGGGGAAAGTTCAAGAACTCGTATCCAGGTGGGTGAACATTCGCCATTATGACTAAGTCGTTCTTCTGCAAGCCAATTCTCGGTTATGAACCTTATGTCCACATCATATTCAATGATATGGTCAAGCACAGTAACTGTTTTATACGTATTCCTGTTTCGCATTCCAACAAGGGACGTCAATTCGATTAATGGCTTATCACGAGCGATTGGGCGTATGTTTAGAAACATTTCTATGTCTAACCGGGGCAATTCCTTTCCTTCCGTGTACTCACATTATTCCTGCTCAAAATGGATGTTTGAATCTCTTAAACATGGAGTCCCTGCTCTTCGTCCCTAGACGCCGAGCACTACCAATGTTCTTGATGACATTAAAGGTAACGACCAGAAATCGGAGCATCATTGACTCGTAACGCCAGTAGTTCAGAACGGGTATACGTGTAGGGAACGCACATTAAATGACTCAGTGGTCATTGTATTGGTCAGCAAGCATGGCAGATTGTAGATCCATAATCCTTAATTGTTATTGGTTTGTATGGGTCGTGATATAGCGTTGGAGTCAATACCACTGTACGTATGTAATAAACACATGATAGGCAACACTCACGTTTCCCGATTTCTGACAAATTTCCTCGATCAACTGCTTCCTAGAAAATGATCTTTCCTCGCAGTTGTCTCATTCTGAAGGAGGATAGTTTTCGCGTAGCCGTTGAGAAAATGGACAAACAGTAAAATACAATCCGGTCAAAACCGAAATCAACGGGAGCACCCTTTTTGGGTGGCAGCAGCTAGTAACAGCGCCATAGATCTGATGGATGACATTTTCTGAAGAACCACCCAAAAATTCAAATGGCCACCAAAACCTCAAAATCATATGTTAATTATTCAGAATTTTGTTATCTGTTTTGGCCTGTCTAAATCACAACATCCATTGTGACCAATTAAAATATATTCATTAACCACTAATTAAGAGATTCAATATCCGCAAATACAACATAGCATCTACTTTGTGACCATAGAATGGGTAACTCTTGGTATATGTACCAATGCTTTGCAATCATATATTAATTGAAACCATTAGGAATAGCCTTTCAAACAATTTATTATCAGCCAATCAATAACCATTCAAATGGCGCCAAAATTACAAATTCATTACTAATATAAACCAGAGCAACATGTTGTTTATATTATCACTATACTGATTCAGAGCAATTTTAAATAAGCATAACATAATCAGTGATCTGATATCTGCAAGATGGCATCCTAGATATGCTTTCAATATGGCTTCAAATGTTAATCACAAGTTCTTAATTCGTTCCGGCTGTATGCTAAAGATATATTTTTTGTGGTTTTTAGTTGGATTTTCACTTCCAAAATCCCAGTAATGCTATCTTAGTGTCATTCAGTCGTTATTCATCAAATCTTCCAATACGGATGCAATGGACGCCCAACCCTACCAAAAACAAAGAACATCTCTCCTGAATATTAGTGATGGGATTTTTCCGACGCTTATTGAGGCCATTTCAGATTGGATACCATCTTTAAAGATGGCAGAAACTAGGTGGGACACAGCTATCCGTCCCTGTATACATAATAGGGGCGTAATCATCAAAATGTACTTTTGATATATTCGCAATTGAAACATTTCTGATTTTGAATAAACCCTACAAATCTGAATTGAAATAGATCCATGATTCTTGAAGTATTGATGAAATATAACTTAAGGTTTGTTATAGCATAAATGTAACACTGTATTGAATAGTCATTAATTGTAATTAAGCCTGAAACTGATATGCCAGTTAGTCCATATTTATTAAAATCAACCTTCAACCTTCCCATAGAAACAGTTATACGCCCATATGATATGTCTGTTTGCTATTTTTTTTGTTGTTTTTTTTTTTAAAGAATGTACTTTTATGTAATTCCCTACACTGATACGCCGTTTTATAAGCATTTTCTAGTTATTCCACAACGTATAGTTACATTTGCAACTTATGCATTTTCAAAATCAATCCCAGTGCATTTGTAAGACAAGAAAACAAGAAGTCTACAAAATATATGAATATGCTTTAAGCTCAAGTATTAACTACTAGCAATGCGTATAAAGTTTACATGGTTATTACTACTGATTCAACTTTACTTTTAAAAATTACATGTCATTACTTAATAATGAAATTAATGCTGTGATTGAAATTAAGAAATTACAGCACTTAAATTTTTCTATGGATTCCATTGTTACTAAAGTAAATTAAATGATGTCCTGTAATGTTGAATTTTGTTATGTTTTTGTGAGAATTACTTTCAACTATTGTATGTATTTAATGCATGATTACATATCCATTCCTCGAATTATAACCGGTAACTAAGATGAATTGCCCCAAATCTACTATAAAATAACGCTACCAACCGAACGCTAAACCTTCCATCTTTTGTTTTTTGCAGGATCGTTAGATTTTCCTCAGGGATGTTAGGGATATAGAAGAGTATGTTTGCTGTTGAAATATAACTGACATTATTGTTCACTTGTGTTAAAATTAATGTTAAAACTGACACATCGCAATATTTCTTACATGTATGGTGAAAACCTAGTAATAGCTGGTAAGTATCATGAGTGTTTGCAATGTACCATTTTAGTTACGTCAATTTAATCCTGTATGTACTGTGTTTAACATCAATTTGTTTAACAGCTTGCTAGTTAGGCGCCAATAATTTATCTGGGAACACAACTGATGCTGTGGCTTAATTGCAGAGTTAGGTTAATTTATTAGTTTCCATTCCTCAGGTCTGGGTACTTGTCTTCAGATAATTGTGAACTTGTGGAACCCCTATATGCAGAATCCCTGGTTCCTGCATTTTCGCTATTTGAGCCAAAAGTTACCTCATTGAAGTCAGCACCAGCTGTGATATCGTCAAGTACATCTTCCTAAGTGTCCTTTCAGGGGCTGTAAATGATACTGAATGTTGTTTCCATTTGAACATATCTCAAACTGCATTGGAGTCATACTTCTTTGTTGAACTCTTGCTTCAGCATTCATTTCTTGCTGTCTTCATATAACCCACAGCAAGCTGGGATGGACGAAACCAGTTTCCGAACGTTCTATCACAGAAAAAAATACCTAGAATTCCCCTCGCCTGACCGTGGTTGATTCAAAGTAGTAGAATGTCCCGTATGGACTGACGAAAAAGAATGTGTTACAAACGCAATGCAACATCATCCTGGGATAATTGTCTTTTTAAATCAGAGGGCACTCATTACAAAAAGGTTTATGTCGGCAACTCCGTGTTAATCTAGTCAGGTAAGTTGAAGACGCACGATGCTATTTATTTGCCCCACGCTTCCCCTCATGGGACATACTAAGTAGCACAATCCTAAAGTCGTAGACGGTAAGTTATACGGTAAGTCGTCTCTCCATATCATTTCACTTCTGTGCGATTTGGGAAGGTATATACTCTGCTGTGAATCATAAAGTACCGCCACTAGGATGGGATCTAAGACGAGACCTTGCTTTACACTCCTTTATTTCCCCAACTCTCTCTTTTCGCCGTATGATTTTCAAAAAATCCCCTTGCGCAACTCTTCTTTCTCTTACTCTAGTACTCATGGTGGTTTTTGTATGCATCATATTCCAGAGCTAAACACTCTTCAGGAATCCACTAATTGAAAGGTCCAGGAACAATATTTGGTTGTAACACAATTCTCACTGACGGCCGAAAAGGCCGAAATGGCCACGCCCCTTTTTTTGGTGGGGTCACGCCTCCCTTTTTAAGCGAAGTACTACTGACTGGATCTACGAACCGTTGGAGCCTAGGAGGTTGAGAGACCCATCAAATGGTGCGATTGGCCACATAATGGGGGGTCCAGTAATATGTTTTTATTATCCAAAGCCCACGGTTTTTTAAGATAATTGGTCAAAAACTGGATTTCACCATATCGCGCACTAATACAATTGTGAATGAATTCATAAGGTTTTCTTTCATGCCAAAACAGGAAGGAGTTCACCATAGCCTTGGATTTGCTCTAATATTTTTTAATTTTCTCCTCAGGGATATTGTGTATGGTAACTAAGGATAAGTCAAAACGAAAAATTCATATTCCTTTCCTGTCTCAAACGGCAGCCCGTAAAAAATTTGTGACCTTGAACCAAATTGGGTAATATCGGTATATAGTTGCAAACCAGTGGGCTTTTAGTGCCGTTATAACAGTGTAAAAATTTGCTCAAAACTCAATCTGTTTAGCTAGTTATGACGTTTTGTATTCGCAACAGAACTATTGGCATTTGGATTTCAACTGGGATATATATAATTTTTATGTACTCTACTGCCCTTTCGTTCATTGGGAGGTTGTAAAAATAGCCCATCGTGGAAAATATATTTTATCCATTTTATAGGGACCGTATTAGCAGAGTTACATGCTTCTGAATGGTTTTAAATGACATCTAAAAGCACTAATCGCATCTGGGGACCAATGAAACCATTGCCCCCCACGCCCCCCCCCCCGTGGTCCGCATAAAAAAGAAAAAAAATAAAATTACCCAAACTGGGGAAACTGAAGACGACGAGCCATGTAGTAGGGATAGAGAGTTAAAAAACAAATATAATGCATCTTAAAGAGCTCTCTTCAAAGACTATGGAAATTGTTTTATTTGTATTTGTAGATTTCTTTCTTCACATTTGACAATGCAGATCCTATGCGCAGGTGGCGTTTGCCATACCTGACTCGAGGGGGGGGGAAGGGGTGGGGTCAAAAAAGTGGACTTTTTAAAGAAAAAGTGTACTATTTTGGGTAAAAGTGGCCTCTCACCCCCTCAAAATGGTCCTTTTTTGAACGTTTTAATCATTTTAATCACAAACAGTGGACCTTTTTTCACATAATTTCACAAAAGTGGACCTTTTTTGCCCTTTTGTTGGAATTTGGGGGGGCACCCCCCCACACTCCCCACCGCGTTACGGGCCTGGGGTGATAATGTCGAGGGTGGGTCCTAGAGGCGTGAGCTCCTGTAAGGTCCTGGTTTTGCCATTTTAGAAGCTAAGCTAAAAATTAGTGTTCGGGTAGCACAAATTCCCCTGTTTCCTTCTTTTTTCCGTCTCCCCCTTCCTCTTTCTCTTCATCCCAGCTTTCTCTTCTCTCCTTTGCCCCCCCCATCCTTCTCCTATTTCTTATTTCTCTCTTTCTCCTCTTCTTTTCCCTTCTCTTCTTCCCTCATTTTTTCTTATAAATCTTTTCTCTCCTTTTCGCCGTCCGGCATTTTTGGCTCCCCTTTTTTCGATTTAATTGTGTGTGTTTTGGGGGGGAGAAGCTTGTCCCTGCCCCTCTCCATTGGGCTATGCCATGTATTTGGCGGCGTAAAAAATTGGTAATTTTTAGCGAACTTTTGCATTTGAGCCACAAAAAGGGGGCCCAACCTTTTTAGGGTGTCCACTCAAAGTTTTAGCCGGCTTCATGGGAACTGGACATGTAAGTTAGTGTATTAGATTATTTAAAAGGTCCTTTCAGCAAGCATTTACCCCCTTTTGCATTAGGCCCTACAAAATTGAAAATACACAGTAGAAGTCGCTATTTCCCACCACGCGAATGCGTCTAGTTCAGGTTAATTATTAGGACTTTTTTTATGCATACGCATGGTGGGGATCTTTCATTTTCTCTGTTTCATGGTCACAAGCATGTAGTTTAGTGCATTTAGATCTTTAAATACTCACATGCCAAAAGCCAATGTACTTATTGAATTTTATATTTATTTTCATTTCTTAAAGACCATATACTCTCAGTTAAAGTTAAAAATCGCAGAAATTAATCCTCAACACGTCTTTTTTAGTTAAAGTTGGTACTTTGGCCTATCTTTTCACTGATTCGAACGGATAGAAATTGGGCGCATTGTATAATGACGTCATAGAGGTATCAGCTCGAACAAAAGGACCCGGATGTTCGTAAACAATGCATTGGCACCGGGCAAAAGCTGGCAAAGCAATGCAAAACCTGCCACGTTTCTTCTCAGTTTTACACATATTATGATTTTAAATTATATCAAATTTCCACCACTAATGAAGAAGATGTACACACCTTCAAATAAAATATTGCACAGCCCAAAGGGAAAGTTAAGACATCGGTTCCGGCCGGGGTCGTAGTTTCTTGAGACTTTGGCATCGATAAGATAAGACACGAAAGGTGGCAACGAACTTCATGCATCTCTCTTCCCAATCTCTTCAAGCTTTTGCCTAAAATCAACCTAATATTGTCAACTGACAGCAAAAATGAATCAGGTACTAGTACATATGGCAATTATTGGCTGATAAAGTATGTGATCTCATTATAAAATCATTCTACAAACATCGATAATTTGGATCTGGCCTACCACGTATTCTGCTACTTATCAACCCAGTGAAGTACAGGCGAATCTTGAAGCATCGCAAGCGTGGATCCCCGAGGGCTTGGGCGTGTCCGATCCGACTGAGCGTTGGTATACAAATACAGCGTCCTATCTATCCCGCGTGCTATACAACTGTCTACCACAGCGTTCGAAAGACTGGAGCTACCGCCTATTAAATCGCACTCCACAAGCCCGGACCGCAAGTATCTCATTTCAAATTATATTTTAAACTGAAAAACAATTATATACTCCCCCTTAAAGAAGCTGGTTTTAAAGCTCGTCATAACGGGAACGTGAACCATTATCATGATTATATCAGGGCCCCGGCTCAAGCAGTCTCCTTTTTGCCACATCCCATCACGATCGGGACATAGCATTGGTGTGACGTGTCACGCACAAATATCGTCCTAAGTTCTGATACACAAACCAGAAAATCCACCATCTATCTCTCGATTGATTTCACGCACAGACCTGCTTAATTATGTACAACTTTCATTGTTTTACTGTGGTTTCTGAAGTCTAATTCAATGTAGTTTTAGTATCAGTGCCGCTTCGGCGTTGTGACATTCATCTATCCCTCAAATCTCGGCCACAGTTCCATCTCTCCCGGCATCTCTCGCGGTCATATGGTCCATGCTAGAACCACACCTAGCGATGTTTTGGCACTAAATCATTTGATCCCCGGTTTTAATATTGCGAAGTATACATGCTATGAATGGGTATCCCTCTTTTTAATTAATAATTAAAAAAAGAAAAATTTTTTATTTAATAGCTAACTTTTTAAAAACCTCTAACTTTCAATGCTTCTTACCCAGTTCATGACAGTGTTAGTCAGAAATTTTAGCAACACCACGTTGTGTACATTTTTCCTCAGTAGGCATGCAATTATATTAATAGGATTCGCGCGGACATTCGCTTTTCCGTTGGAACTTTATTTTACTGCATTTTAACCAATAAAACTCAACATCAAAAATACGCACTTAAATTTGTAACAAAATGGCATGATTTAGAAATATAATTTTAAATGCTGGCCAGACGGTAACAACTTCAATTACGAGCTGGCACACTACTTACAATGGGTGATACTCCACACGCGTCACATCCGAGTTGCCAGCGTTTTGATTTTTCAAACTTGTTTTTTTGGGTGTTCTTTTTTGTTTGATATGTGTTTTATCGCCGAAACTTCTTACGAATAGTGAAAAACTATAATCAACTTGCATTATCGTGTCTCCTTATATTTTTAAGCTTTAATTTACATAAAACTGTGGGGGCTTTGCATGTGACCTTTAAAGACCCTTCAGCAGCATTTAACTTTGTTGCTGAGGCACTTTAACATAACATTCTTAAGCCATAAATGGAAAGGTTATGGTGAACTCCCTTCCCTGTTTGGCATGAAAACCTTATGAATTAATCATATTGTCTAAGTGCGCGATAGTGAAATCAGTTTTTTGACAATTATCTAAAAACCTTGGACTTTTGGATATAAAAAATATATTACTGACCCCACCTAATGTGGCCATTCCGCACATTTGAGTGGTCTCTCAACCGTCTAGATCCAACGGTTCTGTAGACACAATCAGTAGTACTTCACTCAAAGGGTGCGTGACCCCCCCCCCCCCCCCAAAAAGGGGCTTGGCCATTTTGGCATAACTTTCGGCGTCAGTGGAATTATGTTACACCAAAGTTGGTCCTGGACCTTCAATTAGTGGATTCGAGAGTTTAAGCTCTGGACATATATTGCATAACAACCACCATGATCTACTAGAGTACTTGGTCTGATGCCTTGTAACTTCATCTCTAACACGTTTTGTATTGAATAGTCCACATTAGTCATATTAAAGTCCAGGCCCTTACCAGGGTTTTTTTATGGGGGGGGGGGGTGCTGATTTTTCCAAAAGTTGACCTTTTTTTTCCCAAAATGTGGCCCTTTTCACAATAGAGGGGGGTGTAAATTTGGCAAAAGTGGACCTTTTTCCCAAATATTGCCCTTTGTTGACCAAAAAGGCCTAAAACCCCTATATTTCCCTCGCTCGCTTCGCTCGCACACCTCATTTTTGTGGACCTTTTTAGAATTTTGGAGCTTTGTGTGGGTACATCGCACCCCCCCCCCCCGTCTACGGTCCCTGTTAAAGTCCCTTAGTAATTCAAATGACCAATAATACAAACAAATCTTTAATTTAGTCTACCGCTCTGTATTTTTCCTGATTGAACCGTATGATACGACATCCATATAAAACAATGCTACATTGGTTCATGGAATATCAATTGTATAACATAAGGCGGATGATGATACGCCAATAGAAAGCCGGCATAGACAAGGGTATGCCGTTTGTAGAAACGTGAGATAGACATATAAGGCGTATATCAAGTTGTATGTCATTCAGTTGAGGGGGTTTTGCGATAGCCCCTATTAATTAGCTTAAATAACTAATTAAACTAAACAGAATAATGATATGAATATTCGTCGAATGAAGACCTTGTTCCTAAAATGAAAACCATTTATTCATTTGCCTCAAAATGCCATACGCCACTATGTCTAGTCAGCGAAGAATTATGCCATCTTAGAGTATCGGAAGCCAGTTTGCATCCTATAATGAAGGAATTATAATACATTTAAAAAAAACAAAAATCTTGTGGTTTTAATTAGTGACTGCCCAAAACACCAGAGATAGATACCAAATACCAACTCTACAGTCAAAAGTAGATCACAAGCAGACACTTTATTGTATTGACGGCCATATTGAATTCATTCGAGTACGTGGTTACAGATTCATTTGTTAATTGTCAACAGGCACTGTTTTAACGATAAGGCTGAAAAATTACAACTTTGAGTGAACAAGAGATGAATGTTTTGTGTTTTTGTGGGGCATTTGAGTTTTGCGTTTCTACAAAAAATGCATCAAGGTGCTCTCTGGCATCCATCAGTTAAGAATCAGCATAAAAAAATGGTCTAGAAATGTTGAAAAAGATAATAAAACAAGGTGGATATGAGTTCTAAATTGCAATCTGTAGCCCTGGGCTTATTATAGTTGCATCAACTCTTCGATCATAGGCTAATCCGTTCTGCCTCCTTCCCATGTATTGTAAATATGTATGATGCTTTTGTGGTGCAACGTGTGTACTATCTGTACTTCTTATTAACAGAGTTCCATATATAAAATATATTCCTCGTAAGTTCAGTCGTGCGTAGGCTCATTCAATTTCTATCAGCCCTACGAGGTAGGTTGTTTTGGTGTAGCAACATTTAATATTTGTTATACTATGTGTGTTATTTTCACTTTTATTATTCTATATGATATTAAAGGTGATTGACCCGATTTTAGTCTGTATTTTTTTCATATTGACATTGCCTTTCACCCCAAAACCCCATCACTAAAGTTTCGCGCCAATATTTTAACCCCTTTCAAAGTGAGACATACAATACGTGATTTGTAATCACATAGAGTATTGGTTAAAATTAATATTGCTCGACACAAAATGACCATATTTTTTGCTCATAACATCAAAACCAAACATCCTACTAGCCCCAATTCAAGATTAAAACGGTAAATGAGGAAGAAAAAATAGTAGATTTCTTTTGATACCATATTTTTAATACTTCTGGTAAAATTTGCGGTCCCTGCACAGGGTTAGGCACCGCCTCCCGGAATTTGTTTCATAGCCGCCCTATTTGATTTTTTAACTGAAAATGCAATAATATTCCTAGATTTACCGTTTTTTTTAACAAGGGCAATTTGTCTTCAATTTTTAAGTATATATGTAATTGTTGTACAATTATCTTTCATATAAAACATGTATACTTGTGCGGCTTCAACCATAGTATTTTTTTTTCGACAATATTTGTAACTACCTGTATATCATCACGAGTCATGGCCGACTATTGATTTTTTCAGCTGAATTTCCTTCAGTTCCTAATTTCTGCATTTATTAAATCCAAGGAGGGCAATTTTTTATTCAATTTTTGAAGTTTCTAAACAATTTTATTTACAATTATCTTTCACATAAGAATGATTGTTTAATTGCATGGCTTCACTAATACTCTTTTTTCTGTTCGATATAATGATACAATGGTTGAACCGTCTGTACACCAAAGGGAGGTGACTCGGGACGAGGCTATTAGGGATCGAGACCCGGAACATTTAAAATTTAGGTGCTAGAACTGCCAATAGACAACACCGGAGGGCTAGGGTATTGGTAGACCTGGTTTACGTTACGTGTGGTAAATAACATTGAAGTATTACAACAGAAAGATGATCAATCATGTAAAATAATTTAATCAGCTTAAGCAGGGCCACACTTACACTTAAACGAAGGGGAAGAGGAAGATTGCAAACCATCCCAAACAAAAATACACAGTCGTACAGAAATGGCAGCGGTGGCGTACGTAACGGGGGGTGGGGAAGCTTCACCCGGCCACCCTAAAAAATCTGAAGGTGACCAAAAATGTGACGTGAAGTGGAAGAGGAAAAAAAGAGAGAAAGGGGAAAGAAAGGGAGAAAACGGAAAGAGGCGAACGATAAATGTAACTCCGAAGTAATTTCTGCCTTAGGCGAGTTATAGAGTAGCCTAACATAGATTGTGTAATGATTTGTGATTGGTAATTTATGAAGCAATCCAACTGTATACAATGGACACCCGTTAGTGATGAAGCTGTTAGATTATCATTCGTGGCCTGTTGTCTGAAACGTCTTGGCGGTCCAGAAAAAGTCACCTGGTATGTTCTTGTTTTTTTAGGTTTGGTGACGATGTGTTGTCAATTAAGAGAAAATGTTGTAAAAGTTTAGCCGAAGCCCTACTGTGCACTGCAACGGAATGTTTTGTTGATTTAGAAAAATAAGTGGTTGTGCATGATTTTTCAAGCATCTTTCAGAAGCACGGGAGGACGGAGGTAGGCCTATAGTTGGTGTCATGAGGCTTTACTTGTATATCCTAACGTTCCTTAGTCGCTTCAAAACCCCGGAGCAGACCCCTGCCTTGGAGTTATCGAGTATGCTAATAGATATGACAACAAACATAACGATCTCTCTTTGTAAGATTTAGATTTCCTCTATGCAGACGTTGTGATATATTGAAATAACTTTCCAGACTCCTAAACATGTTAACGACCGCTTGCCAACTGATTCAATTCTAACAAGAAGTGAATGCAATACTTGTCACTTGTCGAACGTTTTATTAGGAAATACCAGGGTGAATGACTATATTAGTCCTGTGCATTGCCGGGTTTCAATAAGTTACGGAGTATGTATATATAATCACATAAACGCGATGGATAAAAAATTGAGTTTGTATGCTATATTGAGGATGGTGATGGAATGGCTTTTTAGGAGGAGGTTTTTTTCTAGCAGTTGTTACCAAGATAGTGAAGTAGTCATTGAAACTGGTGATGTCAAAGGGGCAGTAATTGTTGTGTGGTTTCAATGGCAAGTCTTTATTTGAAATTCAAGAAACGACCTCCATGATTGCTTTGAAAACAAAGTATAGTTATCAAATATAACTGATACTTAGTATCAGTGAATTTTGTTTTCTGATTTAATAGTAATGTCTCCCACTGCCATCTACGTTGTACATAACTGGTCGTTGTGTTAAGATAATTGAATCGGACCACCGCGATTCGGAAGAGCTTAGGAAAATTTGTAATAATTTTGAACACAAAAATCCAAAATTACACCAACCAAAATTCTTGTCTCACGTACTGTAGACACAATCGAGTGCGTAAATTCTTCAAAAAAGCGCAGAATCCAGCGTCGTTTACGACCCCACGCTGGATCGAAGCCTTTCGTAAATTATTTTGTACAGAATTCATGAAATTGTGAAATTGATTCTTTAAACTGCAATTACATGGAGTTGACTTACTAAACGAAATTGAGAACCTCACATACTAATTTTCTCTTTACCCTTTCTTTATAGGAAATTGCCAAATTATGCCTAACGGCACTGTCTACGTCACTGTACTACGAAAGCCCGTAGTATGTTTGATCCGTATTCACTTACATGCGATTCGACCAACTATTCCACATATCTGGTCAAAATCCTCTCGGTAAATTCTTGGAGAATCCCTACAAGTATTATAACAAGACAAAACTTGAATGGTAAGAACCCCATGCTGCAGACCTAGGATTTAAAAGAAAAAAGATAATGACAACCAGGAAAACGCATCGATGCCTACATTGATTGGATAGCGGGCAGTCTGATTTAGTGATTGTTGACAGAATACTTCCACGAAAGTCTCATCTTACTTAAAGATCTCATGTGTTGGTCCCTGGAAGATGTTGGTATTTCACGCTAAACACTCGTAGCAAGTCTTCAGTTTTTAATGCATTCAGTGACAATGAAATGAGGACGGACATTGAGAATGGAATTTGGGAGACGTTAAGCTATTATCACTACTTTAATAGATATTCTGGGAAAAGGTTTGTGACTTGGTGAGGGATAAATGCAAACGGAAGTTCAGGGAAATTGGTCACCATGATTGAGTCTTTTAATAACACGATGTGTGAGTAAGATAGTTCAGAATAGGAAAAGGTTTTAAGTTTGGGATACAGGGGGTGGTATCAAACGTGTAGAGTCTCTGCCAGTTGAAACGGAGGGCACAAAGATGATCCAGAGTGCGTGGCAATGAGTCTTCTGAACACTGGACTATACTGAAGAATCAGCCAAAAAAATCAAGAAGAGGTTCATATAAATAAGTCCGCCATCAGTGAAATATATATATATTGAAAAATGGTGTTCGTGTAATTTATTTATCATTATTGATAAAAAAAACAAAGGAATAAGACATCGAAATAGTTGATAGTGCCCCAAAAAAGCTGCAGGGACATAAAGTTGTATGAATGGGTTACTAACACGCAATAAGAAGGAATACAGATAATTGTCTAATGATCGAAAGAGAAAAAAGCGAACAGCGGACAAACGTGTCTGTTGCATAGCAGTGCTTCGCACCAACCGACATCGTTGATTTATTGCCCATATAACACAGAAAGAATCAAACCAGCACAAATTCGGGATGCTGCCAGCCCGCTAAAAGCCCAAAAATTTAGCGGAGTTTTTAGCGGGTTAAACTGGCGCATAACATTATCCTGCGCCAATCTATGTGGCGGTCGGTCGCAATTTAAATCGATGTAAACAGCATTACATTTAGCATTTAATATTTAATTTTATAATTTTCCAGCGACCAGTTTGGTAGAATCGAACAAAACGCCAATAATCGAGGTCTTACCAAATGATATAGGCAATAGCCCATTATTCCTTTTAGCAAATATTACTTGCATCAGACACAGCCTGCATATATCTGATACTAACTGGGACCAGACAGCCTACTCCATGTCATCATGGCCAAAATACCAACAACATATCAGATAAACAACAGGTGAACAAACAGGATCCATTTACATCGCGTCACGTATTGTTATCCATTTTAATTGTCCTTCGTCCAATGGACGTATTTTATATAATATTTATAAATTTATTTCCATTGCATCTATGAGGGCTTTTCCAAATTAAAAGAAACTCTCGCCAACCAAGTTTCGTATAACGAAACTTGACATTCCCCCCCTGTTCTTTTAATTTTTGCTATGTGACTAAGTGTTCCTGCTATTCCCACCTTGGGGGAAATCGGAAATTGGAAGCCTCGGCCAATCTGCAAAGAAGAGGAGCGCGTTTTCAATAATCTGGCCGAAAACCGGACGTCCCCCTATCTGACAAATGGAGGCCGTCCCTTCTAAAAAATTCCGCACTGCCCGGGGGGAACAACGAGCGTGCTTTATCACCCGTCCCCCAACGTGCCTCCAGGCATATCTTTTGCGCGTATCTGTTTAGTTTCACCCTAAACGATTTCCGGAGCCTCTAACCAATTTCCCATGGTAAAACAGCCGTGGTAAAATTTCGGAACATACCACGTCCGACTCCGGCAACATTGCTCGCAACTGATGTAAGCATTCTCTGATGGACGGCGGCCCCTCGGCAAGTGAAGTTGAAAAAATGTTATATTAGTCCCCGCGGTAGACTATGTAGATGGACGGGTTGCTGTCGCAGCAGTGTTGCACCTTAGATGTAACGTCCTCTACCTTCAGCCCACTGTAACCCCACCATACGGTTTCATCCGACCCATTATAGCTGGCTGTTGCCCTACCCGACCAAACGCACGAGGGAATCGCAACTCACCAAGTCCGGTCTAAGCCTAATAATTTTTGAAACAAGTCAGAAACACGAATATCGCTTGCTTAACTGTTATTTTGATAATTTACTTACCTTGATTGTTCCTTATTCTATCGATTAATTTCACATCGAGGTGGCCGAAAGATAGGGAACAGGTACACTGGACCGACTTCCACCGCCCCATTGATTTTATCTGAATGAGGGGACGGTTCCTGCGCGGATGCCGATGTAGACCACCCCCTTATGAGCAAGCTGTGCGCGCCTTTGACATTGGCGGGGTCTAACCATAGATCTGACGCTTCTTCAGCATAGAGGAAAAATTGCGATGATGTTAGTGGCCTCCTACCAGAGAGATGAAATGAATATGGACCTTGTACATTAGGGCGCACCGCCATAAACATGTTCATTGCTAAAACTGGAAATAGTTTATGGTCTCATATTCCCTGGGATGCACAATGTTGCCCCTTGCCTTGTGATCCCTTTTGGAAAACATGATACCGAACGGACATTTGTTTTCCCGCTCAATATTTAATATCGAAAGTGCTAATATACGTGAAGCCTCTACGTGTGACGTTTTGGATCCCCTACCCTCAAAAACCCAAAGTATGCGAGGAGGAATGCCCCCGCCTTTTTCTTTATAAGCAGATTCAGATTCATAATCATGGTACGAAATAGCCTACCTAATCACGTGGAGTATTCTGGCTAAAATGGGCCAGATGATTGGGGGGCCCCTGGCATCCTCTCGTTTACATCCCTCTTTCAACTTTTTTACAAGAAATTCTACTTGGATCCGCCCATCGTTCACTTTGTGTATAAGCGATCCCTATATACGCGAAACCTAATAGTCGACGCTGCGACACCTTCCAGCGATAAAAGGCTATGTAAGCCCTAATATGCTGCACCAACAAGCTGGCCAGACCCAATAACCAAGCTTGTAGTTCCCTAAATGCTTCAAAGTTCTCCACGGCCTTTTGATATGCTACACGAGTTCCCTTTGTTAGTGCATTGTTTCAACAGTCTGCAATTCTCATCATTCACGTTCCCAAAGGATCGTGGATCGCTGTTGGTTCTTCCTGTGCCCCCGGGGGCATCTCCCGGAAAGGCCATCTGAAACCGGGATAAAGAATCCGCGATGTTATGGGGTTACCCGGTAAGTGTACCAGAAATTTGCCAACATATTTTTCAGGACCACTGCATAACACCATAAACCTAAATTAGCCTCTCGTTATTCTTTGCACACTTTGACGATTGCTTATCACTATGTTACCCACCGTTTCGTTTCATATCACACCTAAGGAATTACCCTTTTTCCCAGTAACTGAGCTCCCCATCAAGCCACCGCAACAAACAATTGGGAACATTCCTTCCATGCAATTGAGCGCTCTTTGGCAAATTCTCTGACGACCATTTTGTATTCAACCACCTTGCCCGCAAAGAACCCCCCGCAACCTATGCCGCCACTGGCGGTCTGTAAAGACCTGGACGTCATGCTCCCACAGCCACACTGATTGCAGAAACAGAACATGGTTGCCCAGTTATAATCCTTAGAAAAACGACGCCACATAGGCCGATCTGCTTTTGCCCCGGCGGATAGTCTAATCTTGTGCCATGATTTTTTAATTCCCCCCTTGCATATCTATCAACCGCCTCAAAAAGTCACTGCACGTGGAACCGCCCTACAAATGAATGACAGTGACCCCACCACAGATTGTAGTCCTTCAAGGTCAACTTTGATGCCTCCACTGCCTATTTCTTAACTTCCCCACTATATACCCAGCTTTCATGGTACCCTCACCTGCTGCTGCATGGAATCGATTTCCAGGCCCAGGAAGACAAATTTTCGTCACGGGGGCCCACCGCGATTTTCTGGCCGAGCGAGTGGGAACCCCCAGTGGACAAACATTTCTCTAAGCAAGTGACGAGAACACCGACATTGACCTTTTACTTAGCTCATCATTTATGCCACAGCAGAAAGAAAATCGTCCATGTAGTGGATTATATTCTGCGACTTTGCCTCTTTTCGTACTACCCATCGAGGAATGAAAAGAAAACGTTTCATAAATATGTGGGAGAACAGGAAGCGCCCATTGGCAACCGCTTTGTCCAAAAAAAAAATCATTATCACTTCTTCCAGCAGACAAAAGCATCGGGATGAATTGGCAGAGACGATAAGGCCGACTCGATGTCGGGACTTTGCCATACAGCCCCCTGCCCCCATCCTCGGCTACCATTTCACAGCCCACATCGAATTTGGGTGTATTGAACCTGCAAGCCCCCTGTCCATACCTTCATTAATGAACCCCCCCCCTTGGTCAACACAAATGTTGAATTCAACGAAATTTGCCGTTATCGGCCTTGGGGATTTCAACCGATATTGGTGGAAAAGTGAAATTATTAAGTTCGCCGGCCAATTGCGGACGTTTTTGAAAAAGGTCCGCGTTCTCCCCAATTTTTACATTTCCTGACCCAACTTCACACGAGCATTTGTGGGTCCCTTTCCACTGAAGTCAAATTTGGTGAAGAAGCTCTGGCCCCCCGACTACCCCCATATTGGCCAAACCAAAGGTTAAACCCTTGCTGGGATTAACGTGCTGCCTTCCGTCGGATAGTGATTCAGGTATGGCATTAATTCGTTGACTTTTACTGGCCGACTCGTATTTACAGCATACGCACATGGGTGGCCCACAGGGGCATACTCACCCGCGATTTGCGATTGTGCCACCCCGGTGCACTTTTATTTTGTGTGTTAACATTTGGTTTAAGGCATCTTTGGCCCATGCCCCCATTCTCCCCCTTCATTTTGCACATTTATGCTGGAACTGAATTGCAAAAAAAAATCTTGTACAGGCCCCGTTCCATTGAATGCATAGCACAACTGACTGCTGGCCCCGCGGTAGCGTCGTAACGAAATATCTGATTGGCTGTGCGATTTGCCCCACTGGCTGCAACACTTGAGGCATAGGTGGGGCTCGAAAATGAGTTGGTTTGACCCTGCCTACGAAATGGTATTGAATCGGACACTAACCCCTTTACACTGGTATTTCTCGCTTGATAAGTAGTTGGCCCCGACGATACTGCTAAAGGCCCATAATCGCTTCAATTACCGCCATGACCTCAATGGTTGACGTTCCTGTGCTAACCGAACAAAAAATTGTCAATTCCCGCACATCCAAACCCTTGGTAACGATCCGCAATGGCGCGAGACAAGTGACTGGTATTTTCAGCATTTCCTTGGTACCCGATTCGGAGGAGCTTATAAAACACAACCGATGCAAATATGGAGAAATGATGACCGTCCCATGCCCTCCTTAATTGATGTTATCTAAGTTTTGGTCTACAGTCCTCCCATGTTAATTGACCTTGCTCGTAACATTCGACAGCTGAAATTAGTGGACCGTCGTTAGAATTTACGATATAGCAACTTGACATATTCCACAAAATTTGGACTCTTATTATTTTCACCCTTAGTTTCTGCTTACATTAACCCCGTAAACGGAGCACAAACTGAGGTAAGAGGGGACAGACCAAAAGGTTTGGCAATCTGTGAGAAAGCCACCATTTCCCAACCAGATTTGCGCTAACACGTTCTGCTGGCCTCCACAGACTCCGTCTTGATTCGCCAACTGCACATGAGCATCATATACCGCTCCTCCATTGTGCCACTTGTAACTGTCCGTTAACAACTGGGCCGCCTCATCCTTGCTTGTTGACTAAGATCACCATGTCCATCTGATCTGACTGGCATTATTTGCCAGCACCTGGTCCACTCGAAAGTACATTGTTTCCTACCACTTGGGACACGGAACTAGTTACGAGGGAATGTCTGATGACGCCAACACTTGGGACAACGGAGCAGCAGAGGAACCCCCACGGCAGTAGATGGAACCCCGGCGCTAGTCGGTGGAACCCCCGAATTCGCCAGAAGAGAAAGAAAGAAATAGAAGATTGTTTGAACACCGGACCTCGTGGCTGAACACTGGTTCGAAGTCGGGAAACCCTGGACCACGTGCGATTCTGAGACCACACGGGGCACAGGATGGCAACCCGGAAACCACTGATGGAACACTGCCACTAGTAGATGGCATGTTCTCTGCCAATTGAGAAGCGAAAAAGTCAATTATAAACATACATACCTACTGCAATTCATTCTGTCACCAATACATGTATGCAACAACATTGTTTATGCCCCTTTATTTGTAATTATTTTTTTTTTTTCAAAAATCTTAAATATTTTTGGCCACAAGGCCCTTACAAACCCCCTAACCAGGAAGGGGAGTCTTTTTTTTTCACATACCAACATTCATTTATTTTGGCCACAATGCATTACAAACCCCGAACAAAGGAAGGGATTTTTTATTTCCCTACCAAATTTAATTTATTTTTGGCAAAGGCCCTACAAGCCCCCATATAACCAAGAAAGTTGTTTTTTCATACCCATTTTAATTTATTTTTGGCCCACCAAAGGCCAATTACAACCCTAACCAAGGAAGGGTTATTTTTTTTTTCTTACCAAAATTTAATTTATTGTTGGCCACAAAAGCCCTTACAAACCCCTAATCATTTTAAATTATAATTCCTTACTCTGTCTATTCGAAATGATTTTGATATGCTTTTTGTTGTGGTGTTTAAATTATTATTAATGTTCTTATAAAACTCACGTTTACCACCTATCTCCACCCCCGACTCCAATAATGCATACCCCGGACTAGACAAGGACTAGACTTTAAATACCAAGTCTTACCCCACGACCTTGCGACGATTCTATGTTATGTCCTCGCCGGATGCCTTTATCAGGCTCTTGGACGACTGCTATAATTTACAGTACCCCGGTAAGGAAAAAGAATCGCCCGAAATTAACGGAAACTTCTTGGTTGTTACAAAGAGTTATTAATATTCGACTACTGTTTAGATCACTGACATTTGACTCTGTGTTTTTTTTAGATGACTCGATGTCGCCGCACCGGGGTATATGTGACTATGTGGATCGACTAATTGCCATCCCATGCCCATGTACCCGAACGGTAACAGCCCCCATACATGACATTTTACGTAAGCCTAACAGCAATACCAATTTAACTTGTACCTTGTTTGTTGTGTTCCGTGCACGTTGTCTTCTCAAACACGCGCCTCGTCAACGTTGGCTTCTCCTAGTAGATGGCGCAGACCGCTTTTGTCCCTCGACGTTCCCCATTGCATATATCAATGACTTAATATTTCAATTGCGAGAAACACGGCGACTCTAAGCATCAGCTATTTTTACCAATTCAAACGATGTGGTGCCCAGTTGGATGCAAAAACACATTATGTCTTATGTTCTCAGAAAAGCGTACTCTGTTACCACTATGAACAATTGATTGCACTCATACCTTGTTTGGCTTTGACCCACGGGACCATCCCTCAAAACCACATTGCATTTTTGACGGCCAAAGGGACGATAGATCTTTCACCATCGATAAACCAATGCCGAAGAACGAAGATGAGGGACACTCACCGTGGCCATTAAGGAGGCCTCCCAATGCCCCCCCACTCGCCCCCGGTTCAATTGACCCCTGCCTTTAACCCCACTGTGGCAGTTGGTTTCCGCCAACCAAAAGGGGTTTTGTGTCATTACGACGAAAAACCTAGATATTTATAAAAAAAATACAATGCAACATGCAAGACACTTTATTGATTCGAAGAAGAAATTATCCATCACACACGTTATAATGATTGATCTTTTTTCTTGTTGCTTCAAACCAATGTTTATTTTCGTGTAAATATTCTAAAAAAAATAACTTTCAGAATAAGTAAAGAACAAGAAAATAAGCACCTCAGCTGAAAACTAGACATTCTCAAATTGCACCTCCTTGCCTAAATAATACACCATTTTTAAGAGTTCTGGAAAATGGATAGGCGGCAATAGGGAAGGAAAGGTAAAAATACAAATAACCATATTTTTTTTTTTAACAAATTGAAATTGAAAATGATATTAAAATAAACTATTAAAGGAAATATTCCGATGTTACATTTGTAGGTTCTGATGTAGAATCCTAAATCAATAAGCCTTCAACATGATGTATTCCCATTCTGTGAAAGTGGCCACAATTGGTGGATACCGCAACCTCTCTGGACTATTTAGAACCATATCTCAAAATTGCACGACAAATTCGGATGCTTGTAAAGGGTATTCAAAAGCCAAGCTTGGTACCAAAATCAAGTGTCTGTTTGTTTCTGTTGCTGTTGAATATGCCGTAATCACTGGCCCAGGCGTT
Organism: Ophioderma brevispina; assembly: GCA_023653785.1. Lineage (NCBI taxonomy): Eukaryota > Metazoa > Echinodermata > Ophiuroidea > Amphilepidida > Ophiodermatidae > Ophioderma > Ophioderma brevispina. Next base: position 84,374 of record JAMKCH010006056.1, read on the forward strand.
TAGAAAAAAGTAAAGTCGTGTGGAAAGGAGAGGACTATATTTTGAAGTGAGCCTTTTTGAAAAGCGCGCTTAATATTAATTGTATTGAGTCTCTCTTTGAAAACGGTGATGTAGTAATGCTACGCAGGGTCGGTGGTTAGGGAGAAGTTCCATTCCCGGTTGTTGATCTTGGGATAATGGGAATACTGGTAACACCAAAGAGGTTCCTAATTATATAGAGAGGCAAAACGTTAAGTAATCTTTATAAATACACCGTCTCGCATTTGTTTGCCGACCACAAAGAAACATAGAGTACAACAATAGAAGCGAATGGCTGCCTCCGATTCTTCCACATCTGTGGGTGCAGCTTTGTATATACACTAATCGATAGTGATACAAATTAATGTATGTGTTAGAGGTGACCAGGGTTTGTAATAATAGTTGTACCTGGATTCATTCTCAGAACTCTTTTTTCTCATATGCAATGGCTCCCCCCCCCCGCGCTTAGGTGAAAAAGATGTGTCTTATGGAAGGGCGGGGGTGGGTGTTGGATGTAAAAAGAAAGAAAGACAGGATGTGTGAATTTCAATTCGTTGTGTGGCCATGGGGTAGGACCAAAAATTTACAAACCCAATAGCACCCAACATCCAAAACTGATATTTGGCGGATGGTTTTGTATCGATTGACATTTGTGTGTATACAAGCACCCAAACTATAATTATTCCGTGTTTTTTGCAATATTCAAAATGTCAGCGCCCAGCCCCACGGAAAAGACTGGTTTTGCATGGGTTTCACCCCCTTGGGATAACACAATTTATTGAATGAAGGAATTTCCAGGATAAAAGGACCGTTTGTGTCTTGTAACAACTAGTGTATGACGGCACTTTATGTGTTGTCGGAGTGAGTTGTGGACTTATTGAATATGGAAATGAGGCGGGAGCTTGGTGCGCCGATTTTCAAGCAGTTCCCACTGGAGATTGGATAGCATGCTAGTGACGTGATCTCATGTTATAATCCCGAGTTACAAATCTGGCAGCACGCCGTTGGATCTTTTCCAGGGACATTTTGTTGTTGATATGAGGGGGTCCCAAATTGCACAACGATGTCCAGTTTGGGGTCTTACAGAGTTTTGTAGCTTGTGTCCTTGAAGATTTGTTACATGAGTGGAGGTTTTCTTCTCAAAAATGCCCCAAGATTTTGTTGGCTTTAGATGAGATTTTGTTTTAGTGACAAGAAAGCTGAGGATCTTTGCTATCTAAACTCCAAGATAGGATGATGTTGAAACAAGTTCCTAAGTGTGACCATCATGTTTAGTTAGTTTGATATTATGGGTTTGGATTGTATGGCTGACATCATTGGCATAACATTTAGTGAATTGAAAGACATCTGCCATTGGGATTCCCATTTGCGAGAGAATCCAATATCATTTGAAGCATTTGGGTATCATGATTACTTTTAATTTCCCGGTAGATTATGCAGGTCATCTGCAAACAGTCTAACTTTTGGGTTTGTGAAGCCTTTGGTAATAGTAATTGATATCAAATGAAAGAGCAAGGCCCAACACGGTCCCCTGGGGCACTTCCTGATATTACTGGAAGATTTAAAGATGCTATGCTTATGGCACAAACTCTTCAGAATTTTGCAGAAATCTCCAATCTGGTCCAGAGGGCTTTCTTGGGCTGCAATTCCTCGAGAAGCCTTCAGGACACCAGGTGTATTGCTGATGTATTGAGATAAGGCAAGTCAGGAATGGGCTTTGTTCAAGTATAGGGAAACTCATTGAAGTTTCATTGTGAAAACTGAACAAAATGGCGCTTCCGAGCGTGAGC
>JAMKCH010006057.1:0-32877 GCA_023653785.1 Ophioderma brevispina
TAAACTAACACCGACTGTCACACGCTCAATTCCATACTCTTGCTTGTTGCAAAAAACTGATTTCATCAGACCATGGAATTCGACACTCACACACTTTTAAGTGACTGACAGTTAAAGCAATTGTTTTTTGACCCAGTATAGAGCACAGTCCATGTAGCATGCATGCTTCATGCTTAATGAACTGGCTGACCCGGCAGAATGCACGCCACCGATTGGCAATTCGCCACTATGATAAGATCATAACAGGGTGGCGTGATATGGCATCTGTTACTAACTAGGCTTACTGATGCTTTAACCGGTTAACATATTTGTAAACAATTCATAACCGCTTACCATGGAAGTACAACAGCACAAGGATTATATCCCCATCACATTGGTGTTTTGCCCGACCATTGCCGCTCTATTACACATTTGACTGCTATGAGGGGCTTGGTTGAAACTATATATGCCCCAAAGGTGATTCTCGAAACCATAACTATGCCCGAAGCATACGCCGAGGCATAGTATGTTTTGAGATCACCACGGCCTATAGTTTTCACACCCATGGTCCGAATAAACGCATTCAATTTTGTTTTATATACCGAATATATAGATTCTTGTCATCTGATTGGTTAAAAGAACATTCTAAGACCAGGATTCTACACAGGCCTACTATACATGTTTAGGCCATGGCATGCATGCATGGGTTAACAATTTTGTGCAACTTAGGGTCCAAAACTGTGAAGAATTAGCAATCAAACTTTCTTGTGTTGAGGCCAGGTGATGTTGGAGTCCAACGGATCACCGTAAATCGACTTCTTGCCATTTTTTGTCGGCAAGACGCGTACAATTTTTCGCTTGCTTTTCATTAAAATCATTGCCGAATTCTGCAACTTTTACACGGCCTGCAGATAGCCCTTCATCATCGTGCAATTATAATCCTCGGATATCTTCACGGTGTATTTTTACCTGCCGTTTGGTCTTAGCCCTATGAAAGCCTGCTATCTGATTCCTTTTCAATCATTCATCTACAAGTAAATCATTCACTGCTGCTGCGATCACAGCCATTTCCTGCTCTTGGATCGATTATACTACAGCAACAGTACGGAGTTAAACAAAATGTGATGTCTCTTATATTCATCTCTTACACAGCTTCAATATGTACACTCATAATACGGATAAGAGTTCGATGACCAGTCTTTTTACTCTGAGAGGTTGTCCCGGGCATCAGTTTATGAACTCAACTATGCCTGCTGCGCTGCACAGGCATAGTTAATTTTTGGTTCAATTCCTGAAGCTAGGTGAATTAATGCCTCCACTTTTAAAACCAATCAAGCCTGACAGGCTCTATATATGGCTGTATATAAGTTACACATATAAACGTGAAATGGCCCAACTGTTCTGACCTGAGTAAATACTCTTGGGCACAAATTATATATCTATAACAAATACTCAAACCAGTGAATCTAATTAATTGACAGTGTTTATAGATAAACACAGTAACAATACTTACCATTCTGTAAAAGAAACTAATAGATAAGGTTTCATTTTGGTGACCCAATATTTTTGACATGCTTCACTATCATATGCAGTTTATTTATTTTTAAGTATGGTAACAAGTTTTTGTTTTGTTCATCATACAGATGAATGTATCCTGTGATTGTGTAGTTACATTGGAGTGAGTTTAACTCCTTTACCTTACACAAAATGGAAACCCGGCTGAAGCACACTAGACATGATACCTATACACAACCAGACAGGTAAATATAAAGTCGTCTTCCCTGAATATGTGCATTATTGATTTGCAGGATTTTTCTGTCTTGCTCTAGAATATTAATGTCACCATTAAAACTTCCATGATCTAATAATTCGTTTTCACCATTAAACTTCAAACTAGATATGGAGTTTTAAACTGGAGTGAGAAATTAACGTTTTACCTATCAAAGGCTTTACAAATTATTTTTACTCAGCACAAATAATCAGGAAAATTTCCAAGGCTGATCCAGCTCATAAATTGAAATTCAAATAGACAGAAACCCTAACCAGCAAAGGTGAAAATGTGTAAAAAATGCCAATAGACAATTCGATATCAATAGGATATAGCGACACCATTTCGATGAGCGACCTAATAGCCTCCTAATTTATGCAGTATGACGTATTACTAGGAATGTAGTGCCCTACGGCCGCATCCATGAGTCCCATATTTTATGCAGTATGCCTCCACTCATTGATCGAGTGTCCGATTTATTTAGGATCCCTTGACTATAACTCCTAAACCACTGAGTTGCGATAAACAGTCCTAAAACCTAGTATTTAACAGGAGCTCTCATCAGACATACTCTCCATACAACCGGCTAAAATTCTGAACTAGCCTGGTGCCCAGTTCTAATGTTAATGTGGTCAGGCAAGTATTAAAGAGAAGTCAAAATGGCAAAGGCTGTGGCCCTGGTTTAACTTGATATGGTTTTCATTTAGAGTGTAATATTATTATGAGATTGAGTGATGAATAAAAACGAGAGAAACGTGACTTGTTAAGCACTTTTTTTTGGACTTGGAATCAGCTCCGGCAAATTGGGGATATTGGGCGCTGTTTGTGATGACATCACGGTGGTTTCTCATTCTCAACCCAGGGCACCACCATTGGACGATTGCGTCAAATATTTGTTCTGCATCCAATCATCTGCCATATGTTCTGCCTTCTCATATGTCATCAGACCTAGCAGAAACATGGCAGAACTGGTTGCTGTGTGTTACTACATTATGGGGCGGATGTATGTCCCTTAGCTGCGAACTCTGTTAATATCCCAACCGCGGAAGCTCCAAACTGAGTGTGACATGAACAATGTGAAAATAGATTACGGGAATTGGCAGACCACATCAGAGGGCTGCGCAGATCCGTGGCAAAATGGAACCACCGTACGGCATCGCGAAAAACCGTGTTGCCAAAACTGTTTAAAAAGTTCTCATTGTGGAGCTACTTGGGGGGGTGCTGTTTTAATTCCTCTCTCAACAGTGCACAATATTTTAACCAAATGCAATTTAAATAATTGTCACATTTTCCCTTCAAATTGATACCAAATATATAGTGCCCATTTTGACTTCCTTTAACGGTGTTGGCAGTTGTAAAGTCTAGTTTAGATACAATAACAATAAAAAAATTGAAGCAACAAAAGTATGACAAGTGTCAGAATCAAGTCATAAGCAGATTCACTCGTGTGAATGGAATTGTTGAACCAAGTGTGTGAACTGTGACATGTACAAATACGTACCCATAGACAATTTTGAGATAATACGCCACCAGAGGCAATTTGAAGGTAATAATTCATGCCGTAGGAAGTAGTTGACAGGGATAGCTAAACAAGGACATAAATTAAACGCGCCATGTACAACCGGCCGATCAATAGGTACAGATTTCATGCAGTACGCCTCCACTCCCTTGATCAAATAGCCTATCTAGGTCAAATTTGTTAGGATCCCTGGTTGAACTGTAATGCTAACAGTGGCTATGTGAGCCATCATAGTTAAAGGAACACTAATTTGCAGGAATTACAGAACTACCTTTTGGGAATAAAATACTATGGCAACATCAAACTAAGATGAACTATGTCGCTAGGGGTTAATTATGGCACCCGCAGCTGGTTGGAGGTGATTTTTTTCAATTGGGCACTTACTAGATTTGGTGCTGAGGAACTTGTCTCATGGAACATCATGACATTTGCATGCTGTATAGCTGAGACCACGATGTGCAATATGGTAGCATTTTCATGAAAAAAAGGAAGTTTGATGCAGTTCATTCTGCAACATTCATTATGCTCATACACTGTTGCGTGTTGTCAAATTGGAATACTTCCATGGTTGGAATCATTGCAAGTGGAAAATTTGCGATGTTCAAGAGGTATTAAGAACGTCATGATTTGTGAGCAAAGATGCGGTGAGTAGAACTCTCTGTGTGAAACCAATCAGGTTGATATTGCTGCGAATCACTTGGCAAACACAACTATTGTCTGACCGAGCGCACGAGTGATGGTAGTGTAGACCGGTCAGGGAGTGTCTTGATTTTAAGTTTTAGACCATTTTCTTGCTAATTAACCAGTCTTGTGATAATATACCATTAATTTAAGACTAAGCAATACATTTTATTTATTTACATAAGCAACAAATTTACTTAATTTCAGTGATGGACTTCTGTTAGTTTTAACTATCACTGAAAATATATATTATAATTTTGTTGTTGTAATGTGTAATTTTTGATAAAATCACAAAAAAATACCTGGTATATTGTATTCATTAAGAAAATAATGCTTAAAAGGTGTTATAATGGTTGAGAGAACAACTAGGTTTTGTAATGCATCTTTACAATACGTCTTGATTATACATATTAAATTTGTAATAATTAATACGGTCGTAGTGGTGTCGGCTGACTGTGTCTATTTTCTCTGAGACGGGGGATCGCATGTTCCTGAAACTTTGGGGTGGGTGCCCTAGAATGTGCGAAGAGAACTTGCCCTTTTGATGCTAGACGCAATATCGTTAGTGCAAAGCCCTATCATACTGTGCTAATATTGATGGTTAACCATCAAAAAGCAGTTTTTTGTAAGTATCTTGGGAAAGAAATGGAATTTGGAAGTTGAAATTTCAGGAATATGAAAAAGACTGGCCTTTCATCTGATATCAAATGTTACACTTCCGGTTAAATCGGGGGGGGGGGGCAATCGAAACAAGCACCTTTGATGAATGAAAATGTGCAACGGAATTAATTTGACAGGGCATAACAGGGGGTCACTTGTCAGGGTGTCAATTGCCCAGTTTTGAGGCAGATTTTCTCAATTGGAGGGGGTTTTTGAGGCAGATTTTCCTGTTGACAGTGAACATTTTGTTGAGCAGACAAAATCAGGGATGATTTTTCTTCCCAGTCAAAATCTCTGGGGTGGCAAACTTCCCTGATGTTAACATACTGATATTTGATTATGGTCCCCATGTTAGTGTTAACAGTAGTTCTTTCAATTCCACACAGCTTGAGTGGGTCAATTCTAAACACAGTCCAACAGAGGCAGCAAGAAACTGTCAGAGATTACATTCCAGCGACAACCTCTCTCAAGCAGGCTCCATACCAAAGGTCATTCCTAGAGAATGAAGCGCCCTCTGGTTGTTGCAGCCAAGGCTACTGCTGAGAAACCATCAAAATAATGCTACATGCAGAGCAAACAAGAAGCTAGGAAGTAAGAGTGATTTTTTTTTACGTTTTAAGTGATGGCTGAAAACTGTGGGATACCTTAATGGGCAAACAGCAAAAATTGAAAAAACATCACAGATTTTGACGTGCAATATTATGACTCACGCACACGACTGTTAAAGCCTGAGCCGTTTACGTGGATATGTCACGTGTTAAAATAACACATTATTATAATGTATGAAAAAAGACATTTTTACCTTTGTTTATCTTTTTGAGAGATAACATTGATCGGATTTTGAAATCGGGGCCGATTATGACCTGATCGGTATTGATCGGGACGGCAAAACACTTTTCCAATTTTTTACCGGACATTTCTATACCGATTTAATTATATCAAAGACGTCCAAACTTGAATTAAAATTATCCAACAATTGATGGCCAAAATCCAGTGGTGAAAAGAAATAGCAAATTGAAAACAATCATTATTTGTGATATGTACACTTTGTAAGAGTGTTATGTTGTTCCTACACTTACTATTCGCGGTTTTGTAGTTTACCTAAATTGCTCTGCTAATTTCGCAGCTTCTGGCTGTAGAAAATGGCGATAATTGCAAAAAAAAAATACACAGAAAAATCGGAATGAACCGATTTTGAAATTTTATAATCTGTAATCGGTATAACAGATATTAGGGTGATCAGTTAGACACTAGTTTATTTTTTTTTCTGTACTGGTGTGTGCCAAAATCAGCTGTTTAGTGTACATATAGAGTCGCCATGCATCACTGCATGTTATTTTGCCGGGACTGTATGAAATAATTCTCCAATTACTTTTATTTGTTTAAAAACTATATGGTGATTTTTTCCATTAAGTGCAATATTCTATACTCCTGAACCTGTACAATTTGACCTGAACATATACATTTTAATTTGTTTATTTCTGTACTAAGTTGTTTATTTGGAATCGTTACACAATGCTCTTATTTAAAAGATTATAAGCTAATATAATACAATTCCACATTTTACTTTCCCTGCATTATTCTTTTACAAAATGTATAAGACAGGGGGGAACCAAAAATGGCCAAACTATGACAAGTCAATTATTGCTGCAGGTTGCATTGTTTTTGGTCACCCTATATTTATATGTGGGATGATTACTCAGCACAGTGAGTATGGCTATTAACTAAAGTGTTCACAGACTCTGCGAAAACATGCATCTGCCAGTGCTTCCAGCTGTGCATGAACGACTTGTCTGATTTCAGGCATGGCGTGTACGTAATTTGACAAAAAAAAAATTATAATGAGATGATCTCTTTAACTGCATGAATAATTAATATTCTCCAGCTGTTGATTACATTTGAATTGAATACACATATATATAATGGTATACGACTGATGACGCCACCCCTACGAAGGGACTAATGGGTTGATATGTTGAAATGCCAATAGTCTTTCCAAATTTTCAGGTCCCATGAAATTAAGCAATGCGGCCATGCCAATTGTGAGGTTTTCACAGCAAAAATGCCAAGATTGAAAATTGGCACCATCCGAGTCTGTACGTCGTTGGCATTCGATTGTTTTCTTTAGTAGGCATAAAGTCTGTTTTAGCCTGCGTAATGGGGGAAATGTACGTACTAGCTGTGCTCGGTGTAAAAAGTAATTTAGCACTCACAAAACTCGCATTCTTTATATGGAGTATGATTGTAAACTTGCAAAGAAATAACAGGATAGAACATAGTGTATATGACCTAATCCTATCTATAAATTTGAAATAGAGGAAAAAGATGATCTTAAAAATAGTAGGATAAAATAAAAGTTAAGGGCTGATAACTTTCCACTTTTAATGAGTAAAGAATTTCAACTATGAAAGTGTTAGCTCCTGGGGCAGCTAATAACAACCAATATAGATAGTAATATAATTTGCAGCAAACCATATTTGGCCTTAAGATCAGTTGCTTAAATTTTGGACCAGTATTAAATTCATGACTGACAATTTCATGATTTTGATATGGCAACACTACAGCTATTGATCTGTAAACCTAGAAGTACAAAGTAATCAATAAAACTCCCCACAAGTCTCACAAGGAATGCCTGGTTTTGTCAACATATATAACCGTGATTTTGGATCAGGTTAGAGATTTGTTTGTTCATTACTTATGCGTGTGTCTTAATCGTGAAGGGATTTAGACTGCGCAAGAGTGTATAATGCGTCTTGTAGTAAGGTCGATAATGATCGCATGATCGATTGATTTACTTGTATTCGAAGTTTAAGGAGTATAAGTTGTACATTTTGGTAGGGTTGCACTCTGTAGTTATAATGTACTCATCCCCAATTTTAATTGTAGATAATTATCATTCAGATATGAAGAGCTGCTCAGTTTGGCTAAAGAGACCGCACACCCAGGTGACTCGAAAACAGACGAATCCACCGATAGAGAAATGTCGTTAACAGTACAAATACCACTATGGCATGATGGAGGCAAAACATGCCTAGTCTTGACAAGAGCACTGTCATGAGGGAAAGAGCTAAGACTACATCAGGTGAAGATACTGTCAGGAGGGAAGGAGCTAAGGCTACAGCGGTGCAGATACTCTGTTGAACGTTTTGAGAAGTTAAAACAGCAATTGCAAGGGAGAGACGGGCAGATGAATTGGAAGAGCTGAGACTTGCGCAGATGCTTGGTGTCTGACAGAATTGAAGGAAGACTTTTGATAATACTTTAAAAAACACTAAGCTATGCCTGAAGGATTTCTGAAAAATGAAATATACTTTTCAAATATTGGATACCATATGAAGTAGACAATTTAGGATTTTATAAGTTAGTCAGTTAAACCAAAGTTTTAAATCCGGTTTTGTCCCTGCTAAATGGGGGTGGCCGGATTCACCTCACACTCGGCAATATTGCTGTGTGAGGATTTATTGGAGCAAAAGATAATAGACCGGATGCCTTCCTGATGCCAATCCACAGTTTTTGGCGGTGGGCCTAGCCTTAGGGCAACCACGCCCACCATGCAAGGCAGCGTGTGCTGGATGGCTGCCATTAGCTCTCCAGAGCTGATGCCCTTATAGATAGATCTTCTTTTTTCATTCTACCAGAATAACCAGCTTCCCCCCCCCCCCATCAGATTTCCTTAGAAACCTGATGGGGGTGACGGTTTAGCCACCGACAACTCGGCCCTGGAACAGGTAGTATTAGTTACCAGGATACCAGTAGCAGGACCTCAAAGGAAACCTGACCTGACACTGGTGAAGTGAAAAGATAATGTGACAATGTTGTAAATGTGCTACATAATGTATCCTGTGGTTCTGTATGTACTTACACAAATAATAAAAGTTTATTTACAGGGTGTCCACAAAAATGGTGCAAGGCAAAAGCACCCTCTTTGGAGGCAATAAATAGTGATGTGATATTAACATCATGTCATAAATGATGTCTTGGCTTTTGAATACCATTTACAGCATCCAATTTGGTTGTTGCAATCCAGTGATATGGCTAATAAAATAATCTAAGAGAGGGTGAAATACCAATTGTGCCACTTTTCACAGAATGGCATAACTTAACTCAATCGAATCATGCATGTTTATAGAACATGTTATTGATACAAAAGAATTCATCCATCATACAGTTATAATGCTTGATCCTTTTTCTTGATATTTCATATCAGTGTTTTTTTTTCTCAGTAAACATTCTAAAATGATGTCATAAATAAAAGCACATTTTGCTGGAAATGTATAGACATTATCAAACAATAATTATTGCACAGCTTGTATAGGTAATACACATTTTGTTCCGATCTAATAATCAACCTAAAGAGGACATCTCGTTAGTTATTCTCACACATTTTAGCACCAATATAATCATCATTATCATAATGATTTTCAATTAACAGGTTTCTTTGCATTATATTGTGTGATGATCGAGTACGTGCTTTTAAAGCAATAAGCCCTATCAACCTATCAACATGATGTTCTTACTTTGTATCCCATTCTGTGAAAAGTGGCACAATGGGTATCGCACCCTAGATTATTAGCCATATTTTTGGATTGCAACAACCAAATTGGATGCTGTAAACGGTATTCTAAAGCCAAGACTTTCATTATGTGCTATGATTGTAAATATTAATGGTCATTATTTTTCACCTCCAACGAGGGTGCTTGTGCCTTGCACCCTTTTTTGTGGACACCTTTATTACACTTAAAATAGTCAGCCAGTAAAAAACAATTAATTAGTGCTGGAATTTCATACTGCATGGACTTATTGTCATAACCAGTTTTTCTATTAATAAGTTTGTGGCATTTTTTTAAAACATTTATAATGGCACTCTCAGTGAAATGAGCACCATTAAACTGAAGTAATTAATTAGCTACTGAAAAATATTTTCATTATGGACCGATTTGTGGGTCAATGCAATATGTTACCACATGTTGCCAATCAAACTTGACTGGAACTATAGGATATAAATCTGTTTTTGGATAAAATATTCAGTTCTGTTTCAAATAATGGCACAAGGCATAAGTTGCCATCAACAATACAATTGGGGGCTGTAAAGATGCCAGTGTGCACTTTTTTTTGAAGTAATTAAATTAACCTGCAAGAAATAGTTTTTTTTAAAATGTATTACATCGTCCTGTGTGTTGTGTCCCTTAATCTCATTTGCCTGCCTTGACCCAAGCGACATCTGGGGAAACTGTTAGTGGAATGTTACAATCCAAGTGTTGATAGGCTCAGCGCTTGTAAGGCATTCTTTTGAGTCAGCCACATAGATGAAGCAAAATGATGTAACAAGGTTTTAAAGGCAATAATAATCGTCCACCCAACCATCTTTGAGCCTGTTATGGGGATTAAGCGGTATCTTATTATTATACACATAAATAGACCGTATCTCTGCCCCTTCAATTCAGATATTACTGTTGCCCTGTGTGCTCTCCTGAACAATTCTGACGCCATGGGTAGAATGCCAAACCTAAGAAACGGGGATTCCCAGTTTCAGGAGGAAAATATTGCCTCGGAGGGAACGATTAACTTGCGCACAGGGTTAAGAAAATTGTTCTGTGCGAGTCTTGTATATCTAAACTAAACACTAATACCTTTCCTTCCCGTGTGGGCATACTTAAGTTAACCTCAGACGCAATGTCCCCCGTAATTGGACCTCTCAATGCCCTATTTTCAGTCTCCAGACGAACCCAATTATCGATGGCTCCTAATTTTAAGTGGGCGATGAATAATAAACTGTTTTACAAATGCGATAAATGTAGTCGCGACCACATACGGCCTCCAGGGCAAAGAGTGATCCAGAACAATAAGATATATTGATCGATCAATACTGCTCATTGGCTATAAAAGCTATCCCCATTCGTCTTAATACAAGTTCCGATGTGCGGTTGTTTATAAAATGTAATATTGCGTGCCGGCTAATATTTTTTTGCGTGTGACATGGTTCCGTCTGAGGCTTTCACTCCGGTGCCAATACTTTGTCCTAAAACTGGGACTCTCTCCTATAGACAGCCACAGATCAACATTAAGGATCCATGGCCCCAGATCACTAATAGCCTCGTCCCCCAGAAGGGCCCTAGATTTTTAAACCGGAATGGTCACAACATTTTGTGTATCAGAAGAACGCTTACTATTTTTCTTCTCATTTACCATGTGAAATCTTAGAGCCCAAGAATTTTGGTTTGGAAGTTATTAGCGAAAATGTGCCCCATTTGGTCGCCAATATTAATTTTACACATTACTTATGGAGCTTATAAAATCTCTCGTTTTTAGCTCGCGCAATCGAAACGGATTGAAATATCGCGGAACTAACAGATGGGTTTTGAAAGTGAGGCCAATCTATCACGATAAAAACTTCATATCCATAAAATCGGGCCGTCCGCCCGCCTTTAACTTCCAGCTAACCCGAGTGCTTATTCAAAGACTTAACGTTAGGAGGCCGCTCTTATAACGAACGGTCACACACAGACTTGACTAAAGGCTAGACCTGGTCATTTAAATTTAAATGACTGTTATTGGAAATTGCACTGTTTTGCAGCGAGGTTAATCCACTAACCTCGACAGATTTTGACGTCAATATTGACAATATGCAGTGTGAGAGTGCAGTTTACACCCACTGCACTGGCATATAAGAAAGGCCTGTGTATGTACTTTGGGTCAATACATTGTAATGTAGTTGTTCTCATATCTTTCATTCATTGTTTGGTTTTCACTATTTTTGCAAAATTTCCATTTTTACATGTAGAGCTTTGATAGCGCAGGATAAAAATCATCAGTACTATAGTGCCTTTAAAGACAATCTCAGTAATCCATATTAAGTTAAATAAATACCTGAAATTTGCAGGAATAGCTTGAAAGAATTCTTCACACCTCATCACTTTTAAGTTATTTCAAGTGAAAATTTGACAAGAGAATATTCTCCCTTCAGTTGTGCAATTATGTATTGCAGTGAGTGTCCACATTTACTAAAATAGTGAATTTTAACCTCATTAGATTGCTTTCAGTCATATCATTTTCACAGTATTTTAGAGTATACTAAGACAAAATAACTGTACCTTTACAAAATGCAATAATTATTTTATGTTGTAATTTTTTGTTCAAATTCAACAAATCATGTTAAAGGCCAACTCAGAGGTTTTTGAAATATATTGTTTATGTGTATAGCAATTAGATATATGGTCTTCTAGATTGAAAAATAGTCCCCTAAAATGCTCAATTCCAAAGTTAGAGATAAATCGGATTTTTTCGTCTTCATGCAGTAAACATTTATGCACAGTATAACGGTGCCATAGGATACTGTTTCTAAAAAAAATTCCGGATCCGTAATTATATAACAAGTTGTAATTTCTATATGAAGGACTTTCATTTGAACTTAGTTATTTCACACAGTGATTAGTATATGGATAAGCATTATGTCTATACAAAAATCAGACAAAAATCGGAGCTACTGCTGAACTAACATAATGAAGCTTTTTGACTTCCAATGTTGGCAGGTGTACCAATTTAAGTCAGGTTTTTGACTGACAGAGACAATAATTTAAAGCGACGATAAACAGCGATTTGCTGCTTTGAAACATCAAAGAAAAAAAATTGTATTTTGTTACTGACATGGATGTGCTAACATAACCTGCAAGTGATTGGCTTGAAATCCATGTATTAAAGACAAGGCAGTATTTTTTATCCGATTCTGTAATTGCTATACGTGCATATTCTGACTTGAGATCAAAAAGCCTTTCCCAGTGAATATCCCAGATTTGTAAGCGTAATATTGTGCACCATGCACTTTACAGTTTGACCTCAAGCACAATATTATTGATCTTTGTTTATTCTCTACTGGTGTCACCCACAATCAGCTGTTTAGTGTAGATTTTGAGATGCCGTCGCTGTATGTCTATTTGTGGGAGACGGAATGACAAATTTCCTCAAACACTTATTTTTTTTTTCTGCTATTTAGTGTTTTTGTTCCTGCATTAAAGTAGTTATATGAAATTGTACTTTGATTTATAAGCTAAAAATGCTAAAGCTAAAAATTTCCACATTTTTTTTTATTATCTCGCATTATCACTGCTTATCCCTCTAGGTAAACTTTTTTTAATAATCCTTGACTGCTCACAGATTATTATTATTATTATTCACAGCAGACATTTTTTCTGCATCAACAAATTATGTCATACACACAATTGGTAACTATATTCTGTATTCTGTCCCCGACTGGTTTCAATGTTGAATTTCTTAAAGGCGGACTCGGAGATTTCCAGAGGAGGACGCCCTCAATTTCAAACAAATTGTTTTTTTTGCATTTTGCATGTACATAATGCTTGTCCATATACTAATCACTGTACGAAATAGCTAGGCTCAAATGGAATTCCTTCATATACGAAATCACAACTTTGTTATAAATTCCCGTATCCAGAATTTTTGATTTACACAATATCCTATAGCACTGAATAATACACATAAATGTTTACTGCATGGAAACAAAAACTCCAATTCATCTCAAACTTTGGAATTGGGCATTTTAAATGACCATCTGTAGTTCTACTTGACTATTTAAAAAAATACACACAAAATTAAATCTCAGAGTCCGCCTTTAATGTTGGCTGAGGATACAAAAGTGCTTTCGGGGTAATCCCAAGTTTATCATTTAGAAATGGGATCTCAGGCAAGAAAAAGGTTGATGAACCTTGCTCTAGGTTATGCCCAGTGGCGTAACAGGCGGGGGCAGGTTGCCCCCCCTGACGACTTTGGCTGGGAAAAAAAATTGCAAAAATCATGCTAAATCAGCCGTTTTTTAGCCCTCTGACCGGGAAAAATTGGCCTTTTGACCCCCCTGAAAGGGAAAATTTCCCAAGACTGGGAAATTTGCCCCCTCAGAGCGGGTAGGCCCGTTACGCCACTGGTTATGCCTATTAATGGTGTAGCTATATTACACAATACACACTTAAACCACATAAACATACCAATACACAGATCAGTGCACATAAATGCAAACCATTTTATTAAGTGATCAATGTTTTTCATTGAATACACCTAACAACTGCAGGTCTTGTCAAGCACACTAAGAGAGTGCACAGCACTTTGTTAAACTACACAGGATCCATCCATGATCCATGTGTATAAAACAAAATATATGAATAATACAATAGAGTACATGTAATTGGCCCCCAAACCAACTTCAGATATTGTACCACGTCAAGCAAATGATTAAGATTCAAAGCAGATTTCAGTGGATAAGCTTAACACACCGTATTTGTCAAGAAAGGACGATTTTTCTGCATTGTTTACTAATAAAAGTCAGGATCCAATTTTTATTAGCCAAGTAAATCATCGTAAATGGCATCTTCAAGACAACTTTAAATGCTCTAGTGTCTGTTTTCACAAAGAATAGTAATATATAAGATGTTGATATGACCTAACACTAGCAATTTAGAGACAATATGGGCATTTTGAATTTGGAAAAAAATGACTGATTATAGCTTTAAAAGGTCCCGGCTACTGGCTGGCAAAATTTTCCTTCCTGCTATCTCATTATATAAAGCATTTCATAACTAGTATTTCTCAATTCTTAAAATAGATATTATCACAGCATCATGCATAAACATAGTGTAACACTGTATGGCCAATGGGATGTCACATAAATGACATCTGCGTTGCATGACCTTACATTGATGACGTCATGGGAAACTTCCTAATTTTGCAATCTGTTTTGATCTCTAAGCATAAACAAGTTGACTCATTTCCTAAATTTAGCATTTTAGGGAATTCTGTTCATTTCTTGCACAATCTATATATAGTAAATAACACCTACTTGATCTCAAGCACTAGGGGAATTTCATAATAAACAGAAGTATTTTCCCATGAGAAATCTTTTCTAAGTAAAATTGAGAAATAAATACTGTGTTTAATCACAAAATGGTGGCTAATATAACATCCTTCCCCCCCTCCCCCAAAAAAAAGAAAATTTGAATAAAATTAATATTTTTCACAATTTGGCTTTATACCTTTAACCATTTTGTGGTTACTTGCATAACGTTTACACAGTGCAAATTTTACACTTTTTTATAATGTTCTTGCAATGCTGCCTTCAGTCTATTTTAATAGTTGTAATACTAAAATCTGTTCAAAATTTAGGCAGCTCTGGACAAGGCATCTGCCAGGATATTTTTTCCTTATGTACAAAGAGGAATTATATGGTTGTATACAAATGATAAAGTCGAACTATTTTTAAATGAAAATATATTTTTCAAAAAGTAATGACAAATATATAGGTGATAATATTACAGAAAAACAATACAAAGCAGTATTTTGGAATGCATACATGGTGAAGGGACGAGGACACTGCTAAATGAGAGGCATGAGGTCGCAGTGCCCTCTACAAAAAGGGTCAAAATATTGAAAAAAAGTTGCAAGAGATGTGCTTAAATACAAAAAAAAAAAAATAGGGGGGGGAGACGAGACAAAATATCGAGGGTTGACAATCAGAAAGCCTTAATTCAAAAATACTGCTTTTGAGAAATGTGATGTTTAATATTTTCTACTAAGCAAATCTATGCATTACTCAAAATAATAATAATAATAGCAGATATTTATATAGCGCCTTATGCTATTGGCCTCTAAGCGCTTTCACAAATGGCCGCTGATCACTGTGGCCCAACCATACCATAAACCATTTAGCATCATTTCAAGGGATGCAGCAGACCGTGATCAGCGCTTTCCCTTATCAGCAAACATACATCGAGATAACCATCGCAGCGGGACCAGCTCCCCAATATCCGAATGGGTAAATCAAGACAACCAAGACGGTTAATTCTTGTCCAGGGAAACTACAAGATAGCTGAATCTAACAGGACTCGCAACGCACCTTATACGCATGGATAGCACAATACACTGGAGTCGTGCGCTTACCTGATTGAGCGATCTTGTCCGCTTAACCTTCTCATAAAGCTCTTCATATATCGGTACTGGAAGCAAAACATTGTATAAACTTTAGTAAACAAAACCAATTTTTAATTTATGAAACAGAGAATTAAAGAAATTCTTTAATATCTCTTTGAATGCGGAGATTAATTACTTCCTGACAGGTAACTGACAAAAACCGGATGGTCGGTGAGTTCACTTTCAATCATGCCTATGATTGAACATTATTTCAATCGGAGTTTAAAAGACACTATCAGTGATTTGCTAAACTCAGCATATCGAAACAAAATCATCAAACAATAGATTTTTCCACATGTATGTACACAAGTACAGTTAAATAAATACCCTGCAACAGGGAAAGACCAGAAAACAAACCCCCCATAAGCTACCTAATAAGGACATAATCACGGAGATTTTAGTCATTACTGTCACGTTCGGGAAACTTACTACAACACGTAAATTGAATGGAGGATCGTATCTTGGAACACTGCCGTTTATTTCCTGTTCTTGGTCAATTCTACAGCTGGAAAAGTTAACTAATTTGAAAACAATTATTTAAATGAAACAATATAAAAAATTCAAATATTTTTCAAACCTACACCGATAGCTGTCTTTAAGCCATGTCATCCCTTTGAAATGTCTGTAAAGAAATCATCAATATAAGTCAGGGGATAGGGAGCTAAAAACTGTTGCAATTCTGGCATTTGTGCAGCTATGAAGCCTCGACTCATTGTTTGGCCAAAACCAGTTACCCATCAGAACGGTCGTACTCAGAAGTTAAGGCTTAGGTTAGTAAACACAAGTGTGCACCATTGAGATGCGGTGACAGTGTCTATTTTGCCTTATAGGAAATAGGAAGTAGATGCCTTGTCCAAAACTAAAATCACCAAAAGTGAGTTACGTCCTCGTGTTTGTCAACCCGACTACAACAGGACAAGACAAACAAGGACAAACATGGGCTGAATTAAAGGTCCATGGACACAGATCGGAGTAGACATTCTTAATCTTTTCCGTACACCTTTCCAGTTACTCAACAGCTAGCAATGCATCATCCCCTAGCGCAACACAGATCGGGAAAGTGTTAAATTTCAAGGATAAATATACCCAAACTGACAGGGCCTTCTCCTGTTTTCGCGAACGCGTATCAAGATGCTGGAGTTGGATTTGACCCCGTTTAATGACGTCAGTGTAACAAGTTGTAAACAAAGTTCACACGTGGGCTAACCGCACCGCACACTCCAGATATCTCTCCTTGTCGGTTTCTTTGTCCGGGAACTTGAATAAAGCTATTCTGTTCTGATTCTCCTTGTCGGTACAGTCACCGCTGGTGCAGCCGTCGACAATACAGCACATTATAATCGTAATTTTAAGGCATCAAATCAAGAAAAATTATGCCATATGATACAACACGTACGACGCATATCACGAGAAGTCAACTGTGTACGTATGCAAGAAAACAGGGCCACGCGCACGTCCGTTCCACGATGACGATCATGACGCGTATCACGTATTTGTTACTCGGACGTCACTTCTGGGTCACACTTGCCAGCGCGATAATCACTTTCATTTTGGAATTTCCTTTGAAAGCTTGCTCAAAACACATGATATTATGCCCAATTTTTATCAAATATATGGTTTCTCAATTACTGCTTCATGCAGATTTTACATTGATACCAATACATACTATGAATGAAACCATTTTTTGGTGGTATTATAAGTATGTTTAAAGCATGTCCATGGACCTTTAAAGAGTAGTTATAAATAAAATAATAAGTTAAGAGGAGATACAAAGAGAAGAGGGGGAAGGAGAGAAGATAAACTAACATACTAAGAAGGCATGTCATCATACAGCTTGACAAGAGACTTTTTAAACTTGCTTTTAAAGGATGATAGTGAGCGGAAATTCTGGAGTTAAGATAGCAATTGCATCCATAGCTTAGGGCCTTGAGATATAGAGGTATTACTGGCAAGAACAGTGTTGTTAGGTGTAATGAAAGGGTCATCAGCATGCCTGGTATCATAGTTGTGAGGAGTGTCAATGTTTAAGAAGTCTTCAGAGATAGATCCACTGGAAGATGGTGGTGATTGTGGTACTTAATCGGCAAGTTGAAGTTGGTAGATGTCGCGCACTTTAAAGTAGAAAAAGAGATGAAAAGAGGATCAGTGTGGGCAAGCCAGAGAGAATTAGTACAAGTATGGATGGCGCGTTTTTGAAGAAGAAAGACAGATTCAAGACTGTAGTTGTTGGGATCAGCCCAGATCATTGCACCATATGACAGATATGGAAGAATGAGAGAATTGTAAAGAGTCTGCTGGGGAAGATAAGGACGCACCTTGCGAATCACACCAATGTATTTGGAAACTATTTTAGATACATGCTGAGTTTCGGAATTCCAGGAAATATTAGAATCAATTAGTAGGCCAAGGAATTTAGTTGTGTCGACTTGGTGGATTGGAGTATCGTCAATTTGTATATTAATGTCAATTTTAGGTTTATTACTATATTTTTAAAAATCATATAATTAGTCTTTTTTATGTTTAGGGAGAGTTTGTTTAGTTTAAACCAGTTAGTTATTTGTTTAAGTCCTCGAGTGTAAGCGGTTCTGAGTGGGAAAATAATATATTTGTGTCATCTGCAAATAAAATAAGCTGGGGAAATTTGGAACAGAGGGGTAAGTCATTTATGTAAAGTAGGAATAAGAGAGGACCTAGCATAGAGGCCTGCGGAACTCCGCATGTAATTCTGACAGGGTTAGAGATAGTGTTTGTTTTAGATCACTTGTTGATATCTGCCGGTCAGGTAGCTTCTCATCCAGTCGTTGGCAAGGCCTCTAATACCATAATCATAAAGTTTGGATGAAAGGATTTCGTGGTTGATGGTATCAAAAGCCTTGCTTAAATCAAGAAAAATACCGATTGTATGTAGCTTGTTATCTAAATTTTGTGCAATAGTGCAGTACAGATTGTTGATTGCCATGAAAGTAGATCTCTTGGGCCTAAAGCCAAATTGGTGTGAAGTAAGGATGTTATTTTGGTGATAAAGTTAAATACATGGACATAAACAACTTTTTCAAGAAGTTTACTCAAAGTTGGCAAAATGGATATAGACCTATAGTTTGAGAAATCATGTTTGTCACCCGCTTTAAAAGTAGGGGTCACATTGGCAATTTTTAATTGGGAAGGTACAGAACCAGTCGTGATTGGTAAGTTGAAAATATGGGCAGTGACCTCACTTATTGATTAAACAATTTGTTTTAGTAATGTACTGCTAATGCCGTCAGTTCCACTAATGTATCTAAGTTTGAGTTTAGAGGCTGATTTAATAATCTCTTCAGGGGAAGTAGGTGACATAAAAATGTTAGAGTTGATGCAAGAGGGTGGTTTGAAGTTTGGTGGAGGATCAGAAATTGTTTAGTTAGGAAAAAAATCAGGATGTTTTGTTTGTTTATTACGTCCAAATAAGTTATTCAAAGTTTTCCACATTTGTTGAGTATTACTTCTGAGTGTCTTCAATTTTAGTTGAGATGAAGGATTTTTTGCTGAGCCGAAGTAGTGAGTTTAGGTGGTTACGGTACTTTGTATATTTAATTTTATTATCGGTAGTTGGTTTTGAACAGTAAAGTTTATCTTTACAACAGGAGAAAATAAATTACGAAGCAAACAAAAATACAGTAATGTACTGTAGGGAGAATTCACAATACCAAATGAGCAGAGGTACAAATCAGAAAATTGTTAGATGCACAGCAAACCCAGGATTTAAGTTTTTACGATACAGTTCATAACATAATTATATCGGTATTCTAAAAAAAGGTTTCGAATAATAATACTAATAATTGTGATATAAATAATACTATTAATTTAAGAACAAATAAATAACATCGACATACATATACATCAGATGTGAACGAAAATATGGGGAAAAATAATGTAGGATGTAGGGTACATGACACACAATGTATGAATGCCATTTAAATATATGTTGCAACATTATATTATAGGGGATACAAAGTTTACATGGCAAAATAATTGATTTTGTTTACCAATGGCACCAGTTATTTGCACTGGGTTTGAGAAAAAATGCAGCTTAAATACATTAGACGACAATAGAGGTATATAAAGTTTGGATATGTGTATGCTTGTATGCAGATTAAGGTGATAAGCATCATAACTCAAATACACACTAATGTTAAAAAATGGAAAAAAACTCAGGAGTAAAGAAAATAGAAATGATTATCGAAACATGTTAAGTGCTATTTGGGAAGGTGGAATGAGCAAGGCCGGACATAGGCCAATCGTGGTAATGGTAAAAAAAAAACAATGATTACACCAGATCAGGCTCAAAATATGTAGCAAAAGAAAAAAAAACACCAGCACTACTCATGCATCGATGATATTGCAGGAAAAGAATTAAAATTATATCCACCAGTGTAAACAAATATACAAGCATAGTGTTATACAGTATATAATAATATTATATTAAGACATAAATGAGAAAATTTAATATTAAAATATGATAAGTTTGCATTGGTATTGATATATAACAAAAGTCATAATATGCATACTCACTTGTATATGCTTATATCACTCAAACATTCAATAAATCCAAAGTACATGATATAATATTGGGACATACATGATACATTTGAAGATTGAAACATGCATAATAAATTGCACCAGAGAACATAGTGATATTAATATATGACATTATATAATTATATACACATGCTTGCATACATACATACATACATACATACATACATACATACATACATACATACATACATACATTACATACATACATTACATACATACATACATTACATACATACATACATTACATACATACATACAGAAGGACACACAGACAGGACAGACAGACAGACAGACAGACAGGACCATACAGACAGACAGACAGAAGACAGACATACATGACAGACAGCCATACATCATTACATACATACATACTCCATACACATACATACATTACTACATACATACATACATACATACATACATTACAGTACATAATACATGTTCAATAAAAAACAATCCAGAGCACATGTTATAATATTGAGCCTTGACATGATAATTTAACCAAACTGATAATGCATGGACAAATATAAAAAAATTGTTACCATGAATAAGAAAAAAAATGTCACATACTTATATCAATCAATTCAAAACAAGATTATCAGTCAATTAAACCAGGATTTATTATTATATTGGGACATACATGATCATTTAATTTCCAGAGAACATAGGTTGATCCAGAGAACATAAGGGGTTGATACTAATATATTCAAGATTCAAAATTTATTTTCATTCATAAATTAAAACAGACATATTAAAATATACACATAACGAATGAGGGAAATGCTCAATAGGCCTTAACGGCCTGAAACGAGCATCACATGAAATAAAGTTGCCTACAAAAACAATCGACCCATAATAGGTTAACACATACAAACACAATCTGCACAGCCCCAAATATATAATTAGACAGTGTGCGTCAAAAAAACCTACATTCCGAATAAAAAATAATTAAAATAGTTAAGAATTTGGTTTTTGCTCAAATGTTTGCCTATGGTTATAAAGAAGGATAACAAGGCTTTCAGAAAACGTTTATTTGGTGTCCTTTGAACTTTGGAGGAAGAAGTTACGCATAATTTTGCTGAGAGACTTACAAAATCATGGTTTGGCCGTTTGGAGCCAAAGAAGATGGCATCGTTTACATAGAGTAACATGGTCGTCAGCAGCGATTGAGTACAAAAAATTTAACACCAAATTATTATTAACAATAGAGGTGGGAGAGTAATTGACAGGGGTGGGTACTATAAAAAATAATATCACCAGAGATTAAAAAAGAAAATGCCTAAGTGAAAAAAAAAATGCTCAATTCTCAAATAAGGAAAGTCCAGATTAGCTGGTGTAATACCACAGTTTACTTTGGTTCAGCAGGGGTGTGTGGTTTTAAGCTATAACAAAACTTGGGAGCAAAGTGAAACCATTAGAAAGTTTGTATTCAGCTTCAAAAACAAGCACTGCCGATATTGAATTTTAAGTTGTAATTCCAATTTATTTACAGAAAGAAATCTCAGCTTTAGTTCTGCTTGCAATTTAGGGAGCGACTGAGTATACTGTATTGCTGCAAAAAAACCTTAGGAGTAAAAAAATATCTGGCTGGTTTCAGTAAAGGATATTACACGAGGTACTCTCCGTTCGTGGCTGTGAAAAGGTGAGGGCGTAGCCCGAGCCATTCTCAGCCACGACTGGAGAGTTACGAGTGTAACATCAACTTACACACACATATGGGACGTCACCCATTGTTTTTTTCGCTCCATTATTTTGCACGAATGGAGTGTTTTTGAACTTAGTGGCTCATTCACACAAGATGATAAATCACTTACCGATGAAAGCCCGGATAATGTATTCAAACGGTTTGTAGGAATGGTGTGAATTAAGAGTCTTTAAAACGGCAATATGGCACAAAACATTCTTGATTGTATAAGGATGAAGATTAGGTTCAATATTGACGCATTTCAAGTCCCAGCCATAGCATTTCGTACTGCAGATTTCAATGGTATAGGTGTGTGGTTGATGTTGCTGTCACAGTTTGCTACAGAGTGGATATATATGTACATTTCTATTTGATTACTCGTCATTGACTTCATTATCCTGTTGATAATATAGGAGTAGATACTGCTATGATGGAATTTACCCGCTAAATAGTGTAACGAGAGCCCAAGGCTGTGTTACTCAACTATACCAATATATGGTCAGCAGACACCTGTGGTGTATGTAGTGAATGCTATACAAAAGTTGGATATGAAAACCCGTTTCTTGGAATAACAAGCTAAATGCACTTGCAACTTTGAGGGGATTGCCCTCTGGAATATATTTTTTGTATATGATCATGGGATTCGTTCTAAATAAACAAAACTATGTATGGATATGAATCCAAATCCGAATTCTGAGGGAGTTATGGATTTAGCGAAGATGGGATCAGTAAATAGGCTGTATCCATAACCCAGAATCAGTAAATGCCGATGGCAAGAATTATCAAATTCGGGAATATACTGATCGACTAATGGCTCTATATCGGGGACAAGATTTCATACGATTTGTATTTTCTCCCTGGATATGCCACGGATTAATAGGAAATGGTATAGTGGGAAGGTGCGTGGTCTCGTTTTTCCTATTCAGGCCAAAAAAATAGTCGGCTGTACGCTCGCATCACAGGTTTCAAATCCGCATTACCGCATCGTTTTTTTTGAGAAAAGTTTTTTCAATTTATTTATCGTGGCCGACTAATAAAAATGTTCGCGGGAAAGAGTTATACGTACCCTCTTTAAAATTACAGGAGGACAATTTTTTTGTTATGGAATACACTCACGAACACTCTAACCTAAAACAATTTAAAAAAAAAGTGTTACAGGTACAACATGAAAAAGCCTGTGTAGTGCATAGCCTTATTGACTAAAGTGCACCGAGAGATTTTGAGGAACCCAATATTATGTCATTAATAGTAATTTCATTAGATTAGATATCTGCCTTGTATTTCGCTACAGAAATGCCGTAAAACTAGGTGAATTTTGTATGTGATCCTATACGAAATTAGAAATTTCACAATTTTGTACCAAAGAAACATTTCTCAAGGCTTAATTCTTTATATGGGGATATTTTTATGGAAAGCCTATAAGGGCAAAAATCGGTACTGTCGATTTTTTAAGGAACATCTAGGTGAAACTCAGTGCCCTTTAATTGGATATAAGAAAGCATGCTTGAGTCTTCTGTCGTGCACGACAGCAAAAAATCCAAAGCATACTAAATTTCATATCTTATTACATCAAAGGACGTGTATTCAGATTAATTAGTCACTTCCGTGTGATCGAATGATGTTGATATGCATTCAAATAATGAAAAAACTCGGGCTCGAAAAAAAAAATGGGGGATGCTTCCTGAAAATGCCTCTTGTCTTTTTAAAATAATAAAATAACTGAATTAATTTTACGTCGCATAATTTCATATGAAACAAATGAAATTCATCATATACTTTACACAACTGTTACAGTAGAAAAATACTATGATTATGATTGAAGCTTAAATCAAAATAAACGGAAACACAAATTCAATACATATAAAGAAAACGCACAACAATGATACAAAGCGCCAATAAGTTTCGGTTAGATTTTGACAAATTAAAAAAGCAATTATGAACAAAAATATTCTAGGCCTAAGTACCACGATAACAACAAAAGTTGAAGACTAAATGAAATAAACGTAGAACAACCATGCATGAATTATAAGATCAAATAAGTCCAATTTCAAATAACTCTCAAACACAAAGATTTATATAGTTGAAAAGTATGAAATACTCACAAGTCATAAAAATATAAAAAGACACTACGACATTCTTGTGAGATTCATAAACTTAAACTGAAAAAAAATTAACACACAAACTAAAAAGGACAGAACCAAAAATTAAACTCGTTGTCATGGTTGATATCGTTATGTTCATGTGATTTTTATCAAACGCAAATATATTTCTAAATTGTGCCAATATTGTAATACCTGCTTTGTATTAGTTTTTCCTTGCATTGTTTTGCGCGAATTGAGAGCGAAGTATCCAATAACACGACTCGTAAAACTAGGCGAAAGCAGTCGCTTTTCTGAGTACGAATGGCGTGTTATTGTTACTTCGCTCCATTCGTGCAAAATAAGGGAGCGAAAAAACAATAGGGTGCAGTCACAGATGTGTGTTAATTATGTTTATGGACTGAGACATTGATATGAAGTGCATTTTCAATAACTGGGCTCTTCATTGCATGGTAATGAAGCGGAATTGAAGATTGCCTTCAGAGTTTCACTGATTTAATGTTTTACCATGGCAGTCCCCATTTCATAAATAATATTGAGCCTTGTAGGGTTAACCCAGGATGTCATCAGGTTGGTACCCATCTGGTTTACACGTATGAAGTGGTGAATGAATGTGACGTCACCCGTTGGCGCCGTGATGTCTGTTGGGATCTGTAAATTGATCAATTACGACGACCCCTCCAGATTCAATGAGCGAGATGGGGCCTCGTGTGTATTCCAATTCAGGTAATTACTTAAATCAAGAAATTTTACTACCGTGTCAATTTCTCAAGTTTCCGAAGTTTGAACCAACCAGTTGGCAAGTATAATCAGTGATTTTAGGTTAAAAAGTTGTTCAGGGATGCTCTGTAGGTCAAATACTTGGTTGATATTTTCCAGATTTAGAGATGGTTTGCGGAGATTGCAAAAACAGTCAATTTTGTTGCCATGAAATTGTCACTGTGTGAGGCACTGGTTAAATCGTTGGACCCAAATACAGGCTCAAAATTCACCTTTTTGTCATTGTTCATATTATATGAAGCATCCCAAACATGTTCTAGAGGTGATTGTGATTAAAATCATGTAAATGCCAAATTTGTACGTCTTAGATATCATTGTAGGTAAGAAAGGGTGATGGATTCTGTCTGACCGTCGACTTGAAATTGCGAAAATTAGTCTGCCGCCATGTGATTGCGCAATCCACCCGCATCAAATTTCGTGCATGATTTTTGTGCCTGTCGTTGTGTTGTGTTGCATGCATGATGGCATAACGGCCGCTTTGATTTAGGATTCAGAGCATTGTGTTATTTTATTTTATTTCTTTATTATAAATTATTTAGAATCTTTGTCAAGATGATATTCTGGTTCATCAGGTATTTTAGCATTGTTTCATATTATTGGACTTCGATGGTTAGTGTGGAATCAATTACCCATGTTGAAACTCTGAATGCGCAAGCGCGCCGTCGCCTCGTAATGTCGGGGACAAACTTATGATATTGTGTGAATGCAAATGCAAATTCGATTCGGTTGGAGGTAGTATTTTATAATTTTTTCTTTCTCTAATTTGGGGTTAGGTGTTTTATTATTTTATTTAGATATTTAGGGTAGGTTAGTGATTTAAGGGAGGAGCATATCACACTCTCAGTTACCTGCTAATGTAGTTAGATTTGTACATGTATTTTTATTCATTGATGTAGGCCTTTTGTGCTTATTTAGTGTATACACAAATGTATTTAGGGGAGTAAAAATGATATATTTTGATATAACTCAAGTGGATATTGTAAACTCATCATTGGTAGAGCAAATAACTAGTGGAGCTTTAGGATTAATATTTTTATAGCTTATACACTGAGAGAATTTTGAGGTTTTTAAAATAATTATTGAGTATACTGAAGGTTACTAAAATAAAAACTGAAGAAATATTAAAGAGCTACTTGTTAAATATATGCAGATAAGAAATAATATTAAAATATTGGATGTATGAATAGTAATAGGTGATGTGTAATTGAGAATTAATTTCTTTGAAGTGTTTTGAAATAATAGTGGATAAATATTAATTTAATGATTAAATGCTAATTAAAGGTTAGTGTTGCTTTACTGTGTGAGTAATGGAGGATGGAGTTACATTAGAGATTTTATGTTATATGGATAGTATGGTAATGAAGTAGTTTTTATGAATAAAGATATGTTATGCTTGATTATTTTATGAATATGTTAGTGCCATGAGTTAAAGACCATTTGGTCAGGTCTTGCGATTAGCCTAGGCGCCAAAAATGTATGATGTATATTCTAGGAAGTATTACATTAGCTTGTAGGGATTATAATTACTGGGATTATTATTTCTTTATTTATCCTCTTGGATTTATAAATTCAGGGATGCGCATGCGCGGAGCGCAGTGGAGTCGCGATCGGTCAGGCGTCGACACTCTATGTAGTTGTTTGAGGGAAATTGGATTGATGTACCACGCATACCGCAGACAGCCAACAGACACACCCTCAGAGGCCACCCTCAACACGCCCGCAGAGCACACAGACACACGAAGGCGGGCACACAACCCACACAGACAGGCAGGAAGCCACACAGACACCATAGACACCCATCCACACCCAACATACACACCCGCAGACGCGCACAGACCACACAGACCACCAGCACACACACAAAGGACACCCCCGAGACGGACACAACCACCCACACAGACACCACCCGCCCGACCGCACACACAACCAGACACATACACAACTCAGACAGGACAAGCACACAAAGCCCTCAGACATCCACACACAGGCACACCCGGACGGGCACACACAACAGACACACCCGCAGGACGGCACACACGACGCACCGCAGAAAATGCCACACACCCCACACGCACCCGGAGGGACGGGCACACACCCAACACAGACAGACCCGCAGGACAGCCACACACCCCATGGCAGACACCCCCGCAGACGGGCGACACCCAACAGACGCACCCTCATACACCCACACATACACACCGTCAGACGGGCACACACCCAACAGGCACACCCGAAGGAACGGCACACACCCACACAGACACACCCGCAGACGAAACCACCCAACAACACCCAACAGCCACAACCCGTTACTTCACACACCCACACATACACGACCCGTCATACGTTCACACACCCACACAACACACCCGCAATACACGCACCACCACCCACACGTACACCCCTCCTACTCAACCACACCCACACATACACACCCTCAGACATCCACCACCACCCACACATACACACCATCATACGTTCACACAACCCACAACATACACACCCTCGTACTTCCCACACAACCACACATACACACCCCATACATCCACACACCCACACATACACACCCTTATACTTTCACACACCCACACTACACACCCTAATACACCCACACGTGCATACTTACACCCATGACCATGCCACACCCTTATAAACACTCATCACACATTCACACCATTATCCATTCATTAGTATCGGTGAGCATTATGGAGGATGTTACGCTTATTAGGAGGTAGGGGAAGTTAGGTGATGAGCTGTGGAGAATGTCGCGCTCGATCAGTCCGTCCAGTTAGTATTGGAATGGCACATGCAGATGTTCATACTGGTATGTATTGGTAAGGTGGAATAATGGGTTATTTTTAAATCACTCTCATGTTAGGAATAAATATTAGAAATGTTCCCCTTATGGTACGTCATGGAAACACTGGATCCCACGCGGCGCGAGTGAGTATGGTTAAGAGATGGAGCCATACACTGAGGCATTGAGGGTGGTCGTACCTATAGATAGCGTCACTCGACGAGGAATTGAAAAGAGGTCGTTGCCCAGAGACAGCAGGGCCATACACCGAGGCATTGAAAATGGTCGTGCCTACAGAAAGCGTCACTCGCCGGGCAGTGAAAAATGTCGTGCCCAGAGACAGCAGCGCCATACACCGAGGCATGAAACATGGTTGTCTGCCTATAGTAGCGTAACTCGCCGGGCATTGAAAAATGGTCTGTCCAAGAAGGACAGCAGCGCCATTACAACGAGGCGTTGAGGATGGTCGTGCCTAGAGATAGCAGCGTCACAAGCGGTGGCATCATGAGGGTGGTCGTTGCCAGAGGACAGCAGTAGCGCCATACACCGAGGAATTGAGGGTGGTCGTGCCTAAAGATAGCAGAATTGCACGCAGGGCATTGAGGGTGGTCGTGGCCAGATATAGCAGCGTATATATCGGAACACTGATTGTAGTGGTCCGCAAATACGTTCGTTGGTACTGGGATTACCTAGTGCACGAAGGGTTAAGTCTAGGTGGGGTCAAGTTTTCCTTATAAATGTCCCTTAATTTATTATGTATTGTATATGTGTCTTGCGTAATGGTAGTGATGATGTAATGATACTGTCATTATCAGCTTATCATGACATGCTCCCCAGCGGGTAGCGAGGGAGCTCTGTCTCAAAATGTCCAGAATGTAAAAAATTAGTCATTTTTCTGGGCCCCTTGGGCCTAGGTATTGTTGTGGTTTTTTAGTGAGCATGATATGTGAATACAGTATTCATGCTATCACGACATGCTCCCCAGTGGGGGGGGTTAGGCCGGGAGCTATGTGCAATTTTTTCTAGGGCTAAAGGAATTAGTGTTTTGGGGTCCTGTATTGGGCCTAGGTACATGAGAGTGTAATAAAGGTTATAGCAAAAAAGGGAAAGGAATTGTTAGAGTATAGGTGATAATCAAAACTAGTAATGGCAACAGAGTTTTTTGTTCATTCCAACTTCGGTAATGATGACTCCATTCAAGACCCGTACATTCTGTAGGGAAGATAGATTCAAACCTTGTGCTACCATTCAAGATATTAACAGTTGATTACTAGTTGGAGCTCATGACATGTGTATTGAGAAAGGGTTTAAAGGTTGTAGTGCGACGACCATGGTGTGTTGTGATGTATGTGTGTGAATTGAAAAAAATAATTGAACCTTAATAAAACAAAATAGTAGCTTCTTCCTTGTGCGTGCTTTCAGACGTTAGAGGGTGCGGAGTTCCGACCTCCCACCGTACCTACAGTAAAAGTATAAGGAAAGTATAGAATCTCCATCCGCCGAGGCCCGTCCCGCTACAGTAATTAATTTTTTGAAGATATTTTACTTCTAATTATTTTACGCACACAATTAGACCATTTTATTCAAACTGATATGTTTTTTGTCGAGAAGAAATCGATTACCATCTGAAATTGCCATGTGTGAACTTGTCTTTGATATAAGGATTTTATGGTATACGTCGGTGTCAGGCTCTCCTCATTGTATGGTTAAATCGGCCAAACGGAATTTTTAAGTCTCTCCGCAAAGACATGTTTCTGAACCCAAAAGGCCCAAAGACACCAAATAAAAATCTTCTCAAGCAGGGGTATCTCTGTAAAACAACCAAAGCAAACATTGAACGCAAAAATAACGTTTAACCTGTGCAGAAAAAATCTTCCTGAATGTCGGGTTTTATTGACTCACAATGTATACACATACTCGACATTATATTATATCAATAAATCGTACCATACAAAACAACCCCAAAACACATGATTGATTTTTTCGAAATACATGTAAATTTGAATGTTGAGATAAATGTGAACCAGGAAAACATAATATTGAATTAATATACTAAAATAAATTAATTATCAATCAACCAATCATTCACAATCACGCACTGAATCAATCATTCTTTCAAAGCATCAAGTAAACAATCCAGAATACATGATCTAATGTTGAAGCATACATGATAAAGTTGACAAAACGTTAGTCAAAAAAATAATTGTATTACACTATATACATTACAAAGAATCAATCAGTCACTCAATAAAACCAGAATACATGGGACTAAAGTATATATAAACGACATAAGCATGGAAGTCATTACGAGGATTAGTGTGAGACAGGGGTGTGGAAGACGTGGTGTATATGAATAATCATTTGCATGATAAATTGGTTAACTCACAATCAAATAATAGGGAATTGCAAGGTGAAGTGGGAAACGAGCAAAATCTAGGGACAACAGGCCATTGGCGATGTGAGGGCTACGCCTAACCATCTTTTTAATTCAACTGTATTTTAATTCACTGTTGTCTTTTTGTCTCAATGTAGTTAATCATGCCCGTCAGAGGACATATCTGCAGCCGGGCACACGTGCCCTTATTAGGGCAGGCATCATCCAGATGTAAAGTCAGATGGCAATATCAGTGCTCCAACTAAACGTGGGACGGTCTATAGGGCAAGATAAAACATCAGCGAATACCTCACACATGGCATAAAGTCATGCGATTCGCCTTCCAAGAGACAAACGCTACTGACAGTTCCATGCTGAACATCTGCGGCTACACCGTAGCTGCACACACGAGAGCGCTCCCCACGGGATTGCCACCGTTTGCTAGTAACTCAGCCCAATGGAACCAAATTGTAACCTCACCGGCAGATCCCCTGGAATGGGGCCAACGACCAAAATTGCATGTGTTCATGTCACCAATGTTCTACAAGCACCTAACCATCGGCTCAAAGCAGACGCATCTACCAATTATGGTGCACCTGCATTTACGCTGGCCTTAACAGTAATAGCATTACCTGGGGCTACAGGAAAACCAACCTGATGGAGCTACCCTAGAGGACTGGGCCTCAAAAAAATGTGTACAAATCTTCACGCACCACAAGCAACCAGACACTTCAACTCTTGGAAGGGGGAATACGTCTACAAACCCCGACCTTGCTTTTGCAAACGAACATCAGCTCCATTCACCCCGTATGTCTCGACCCGCTTTCCGAAGTCCCACCACAGACCATCACTGATCGCTCAGGAGGAGGCCTTGCCTAAGCTGTACAAACAAAGCAAGTGAAAAGGTGGAACTTCCGCAAGGCAGGCTGGAACAGTCAAAGAAACTGATGGATTCGAATGTCCTCACCTCCGACAGTGGCGGATTTAAGAGTCAAGCAGCTGTGTCAGCAGGCTGCTGACAGGGTCCCCTAAAATATTGCTATCAGGCCACCCTGGACACACTTGAGTCGTACCTAAAGTGCGCTATTTGCGTTGCTTCTTGACGCTAAAGGGGCCCTACCTTAAGCTGCTACAGGGCCTCTTCCTTAAATCCGCCACTGCTCCCGACACAAACTTCCTCCAAACATGGACGATTCTTACACAGCACTGTGTCAACGCTTGATTAATATAGCAAGGAAAGAAAACCATCCCACGTGGCTGCAGTCGCAGTTAATCCCATTCACGGGATGAGGAATGTGATACTCTTTACAATATATCATGAATTCTGAAAAAAAAAAAAAAAAACCCCGGAGGGAAGAAGCTTCATCAAGGCTTC
Source organism: Ophioderma brevispina (assembly GCA_023653785.1). Lineage (NCBI taxonomy): Eukaryota > Metazoa > Echinodermata > Ophiuroidea > Amphilepidida > Ophiodermatidae > Ophioderma > Ophioderma brevispina. The sequence goes on from JAMKCH010006057.1 coordinate 31,260, forward strand.
AGATTGACAAACTGCTTGGACAGAAAACGTTGTGAGCGCTGGGAGGAGCGGTCCAAGGAATCGATTTCACCAACTCCAGCAGGAAGGCCCTGGCAGAACATAACGCCTCACCGGCAGAAGAATTTACAAACATCGGAAAGGTACAGTGACTGCCAACTCACTTGCTGAGCAACTCCTCGGCAATGGTCGTTCAAGAAACATTGATAAGGATCGCACTCGCTCTGTCAAAAAAAGGGATCACCAAACTTGTCGAGCCCCCCCAGCGTGGACGGGTCACTTTCAACATCCTTCTCACTAGATGAGCTTAGCTCTGCTATCAGCCAACTAAAGAGTGGAATAGCCAGGCCAGATAACATACCGGGCAGAGTTTACTGATACAATGCGGCCCACGAGGTCTAGATTGGCTCCAGGAGTTCTACACACGCTGCCTTACCAACCAGTTCTTACCCATGATCTGGAGGAGAGCTACTATCATCGCACTTCCCAAACCAAAACAAGCTTTGTCGACAACCTAGAACTACCGCCCCAAATCACTACTGGTGTCTCCGTCAAACTCGGCTGGAGCCCGTTGTCGAACTTCATCTGCCTGACGAACAAGAAGGATTTCGCCGTGCGGACACTTGTCCAGCAGCTTTGTAAAACTCACAAATGATAGTGAGGAAAGCTTTGAAAAGCGCTCTAAGGTCGGGTCATCTTGGTGGACCTTACTGCAGCATATACGACTACTGTGTGGCACCAGGCTTGACACTTCAAGCTTCGCAGGCCCATCCTGGATTGTCACCTTGTACAATTCACAATGTAACATGCTCGCAAACCGTAGCTTTATTCTCAAGACCAGTGATGGGAAGTAGTCGGTATGCGTTGTCTGAGGAAAAGGAGTGCCACAATGATCTGTACTGGTTCCTATGCTCTTCAACTTGTATATCAGCGATTTACTAAAACAACCATCTAGACGATCTTGCCCTCCTCCACTTGGACAGAAGCTGATGGACTGAAGTAGAAAGCACACGTACCACAGACTATGGCCTTACTTGCAGCATATCTCTACAAGACCTGGAGACTGAGTGAGCGGGGAAGCAAAGACCACGCTGTGCCTTCCACCGCAACACCAAAGAGGCTCATCGCCAGCTTCAAATCAACTACAATGGAGCGCCTCTGCCATTATCAGTACACCAACCACTGTGGGAGGTGTCAAGCTTGACCGGCAGGTTACTTAACGGCAGCACCTCGAGTCGTATGCGCCAAGGTATCTTCGAGGAACAACCCTCTGTGCCGACTTGCGGGATCTTCATGGGGTGCCAGCCCAACGACCTACGCACCACTGCCTTGGTCTGGTCTACAGCCACTGCTGAATATGCCGCACTAGCATGGTGCAAACAGCCTCTCACACAAAGAAGGGGACCAGTACTCAATGAGAACCTTGAGACACCACTGGCTGACCTCGTCCACTCCATTGAATCCTACCAGTGCTTCCAGGCATTGCACCTGCAGTACTTCGGAGAGAGAACACCACACGCACAAAATAGTGATTAGGCCCTGACTCGGACAACAAACACGCTGGCATTACATGTGTCAAAGATTCCAAACCAACTTGTAGACAGAGACTGCGCTATCGCCG